>JASDQU011310118.1:11115-23699 GCA_032191745.1 Picea mariana
TGAGCAATTTACAGATTTTTTGGTAATCCAGTCTAAAAGTGAATCCGTGAAGATATATTTTTGGTTGACCACTCTAGTCCATAGGTTGACAGTGGTGAGTACCATCGAACTAAATTTTGCTACCCATGGCCGCACCCATTTACCTTGTGTACATGCTCACATAAATTGTACATGCTCACATAAATTTAAAACACATAATAATCATTGTCTTTCATAAATGTTAGAATTGTCATTTACAATGTTAACTTCAATTGTTGGGATAAGTCTGCTTTAATTTTTATTATTGTTTTAAAATAGTATAGAATTAGCAACAGCCACATTCAGTACATGCTCACATAAATTGTACATGCTCACATAAATTTAAAACACATAATAATCATTTTCTTTCATAAATGTTAGAAATGTCGTTTACAATGTTAACTTCAATTGTTGGGATAAGTCTACTTTAATTTTTATTATTGTTTTAAAATAGTATAGAACTAGCAACAACCACATTTATATAAAAAATGGTTGATATGAGTCAATGGATACAACCATAAATGCATATATACATTTTAAATGTAATAATTAAATATTATTTAGTAATTATTAAATTATTATTTAAAATAAAATTACTAATAATTTAGTTATTATTATTATTAATGAAATATTTTATTAATAATAATAAATAAATAAGTAATAATTTTATTATTAAATTATTAATAACAATTAAATAATAATAAATTATTATTTTATTATTTATAATTATTAAATAATAATAAATTATCTTATAATTATTAAAAATTAATTAATTAAAAATTATATATCAATATTTATTAATTAATCATAATTACATTATTAATTATCAAATAATTAAATAAATAATATATAATCATTATTTATAAATTAGAAAAAAAATATAGCAAAAATAAAATAATTAATATCAAAATAAAGACATTATTAAAATAATACATTAACAATTAATCTATTATATAAATTAATATATTACTTAAATGATGGATTAATGATATATAAATGAATATATAAAATACTAATACATTAATACAATTTATAAATTAACCCCAGATGGGGTGACACGTAGCTCCATGGCGACACTTGGAATAGCACTCAGCGTGGGCATAAATGTCGTGGCCGCCACCCACAAGTCTGCATTAATGATGGGGGACGGCCATAGTTGCAGCCATACGACGGAGGGACTCCTCCCTCGCGTGATCATTTACGCCCACAGCGCACTCGGGATGGAAGGGGTTAAATGCGGACAGGTAACCTCGGCTTCTGGTTATTTGATTTCTTATATGCCCGGACAGAGCGGGACTGCTCCTGCCTCGTCTCTGCTTTTCGCTTGGACGCTCTGGTGCAGTCCTGTACTCCTCTTGCCCTTGCTCTCTGCATTTTCGTGGTATTTTGGTAAGGATTGTCCGGGTATTTTGTCTCTGTCTGTGCCGAGACAAAGTCGGTTTGCTCATGCTTTGCACCTACAACTGCTCTCATCCCAGCTCATCTGCCTATCCCTGCAACCGCTCTGTTCTTTCACCATGGATAGAAAGAGAGGCAGGCCTCGCCGTGGCATGGCCTGGAATGCCCATAAGGCGCAGTGGAGATGGAAAGAGCAATTGGAACGCACTTTGGCTCTGGCGACCTCCATACTTTGGAAGAAAGCTCGGGCTGAGAAATTGGCGCTGTTCGCCACCATTGCTGAGCCGAGAGCTGGTTGTAGTCGAGATGTCAAGGCAAATACTTCGGGAGACCGGCAGGAGGCTGGTACTGAGGAGGAGTTTCCCACCTGTGTCGTGGTGGAAGACCCGTTCATGGAGGACCTGTCGATTACAGAGAAGCCCTGCGCCACTAAGGCGACTCACCGGGAGGAACGCGAACCTATTCCGGCACAGGAAGATGATACCCCCAGCTACATTATTGAAGAAATCCCCTGGTCAGGTGACAACAATCCTAGCAACCATGACATGCAAGTGAATGACGCAGAAATGAAGGGTGCAGAGGTTGATGCGGAGCAGAGTGTGTTCAACGTTGGTTTTGGAATGGCGGTGGACTCAAGGAATGTTCCCCTCAGCGACGCGGGTGGCAGTATGCATGGCTCTCTCCTTCGAGCAGAGCACCTGGCTCTATTGTTCAACCTTTGTGGCCACATGTCTGACCTGGAGCATCGGGCCCTCATAATGGGCCAGCACCTAGACTTGCTCCTCGATGCATATTCTAATGTTCCAGCTCAGTGGAAGTGCCCCCTCTGCGCACAGGCATTTGCCATCCCGGCTGGGTCCACGTGGCAGACTCGTGAGGACGACAGGTCACCAGGCACCTAGGTTTTTATGCCCTCTTGGTTCTTAGTCTTATTAGGTTACTGTTTTATGTGCATTTGGACTATAGACATCTGTCGTGGTTTCCTCCGGGCAGGACACATGCTACTTTACTTCATGTTTTATCATGCTACTGCTATTTTCTCTCCACCTATGCTGGTTTCCAATAATCGACAACATTTTTGGTGACATCAGACCTACACTACTGTATATTTTGTCAAAGATTTTTTGTTAATCTAATATAGCAGGTTCCACTTTTTTATTTGAAAAAAAAAATACAATTTATAAATTAAAGTATTAAAACATTAATGTATGTGTAAAGTATTAAATATATAAAATAATTATAACATTAACCCAATTCATAAATTAAAAGATTAAAACATTTTTCTATAATGTAATGTATTATTATATTAATTAATTAATACAATTATAAAATATGTAAAAAATATTAAAGTATTAATAATACATTTATCAATAAAGAATAATAAAATATTAAACTATTATTAATAAAGTGTTCCAAAATATAATAATAAAATAAAATAATAAATTATTAACAATACATTTCAGAGAATTACAATAATACATTAAAATAATAAAATACTATCAATACATTATATAAATAAAACAAAATTATATTTATAATACATTATAAGATAAACACATTATTAATCTATTATTTAAATAATATATTAATCATATATAAATCAATATATAAAATAAGAAATAGAATAATGTGTTAAAATAATATTAAATATATTAAATAAATACATTAATGTTTTCAAGTATTATATATATATTAATAATAATTCAATTATTAGTTATTAATTGATTATTAATAATAAAAAACAAAATATATAAATAAAATAAATAATAATAATAATAATCAAGTATTCCATGCAATAATAAGAAAGTAATAAAAAATAAAAGAATTACTAAAATAATATATTAATATTGAAAAAAGATATAAATAAGTATGAATATATTAATAATGTATAAATGCTTTAATGTATTATTAAATAAATGTATGTAGTAAAAACAATAAAGGCAATATGATTGAACCGATCATTTTGACCTCTAAGGAAGGGTAATTCCTAAGGGAAGTATATTAAGCCATAAAAACAAAGCCATGTCTTATTATTAATCATTCACAGTGAAGTATACAAGTTAGAAATTATCAAACCATAATCATACAATGACACATAACCATAGGCTAGAAGACAGTAGTGAAATCATTCCCATGCAAGGAAAGGTGACACTAATTAATAAGAGGGGGGCATTAATGGGAAAATATATTATATTTTCCTATTAATGCCTCACCCTCCCACCCTCTAATGTAATATGTAATTTAATAAATATTTTAATAGTGGAATCTTATAATTAATGTTTAAATTAATATATTGTAATTTAATAGATTGTTAAAATATTAGAATTAGAGAATTAATAATAGTTTAATAAAACATATATATTAAGAAAGTATTAAAGTTTATAAAAATACTATAATACATAACATTAATAAAGTGGGGTTGACAATGACAATGACCATGAGCATGATTAACTTTGGTTTACTATGATTGAATATGGTTGACCATAGTTGGTCATGACCATGACTATGATTGACCGCGGTTGACAATAGTTAACCATGGTTGACAGTTGTTGTCGATGAAAATGACCATGACCATGGTTATGTTTGGCAGACCTTGATTGAATTTGGTTTACTATGGTTCACTATGGTTGACCAAGACTATGGTTAACCATGACCATGCATGCAAATTTCAACCATGAAAATGCTTGACTATGATAAACTATGGTTGACCATGAGTATGGTTTACTAATGTAGACCATGAATCCATCTCAGTATGGTTAACCATGACCATGTTCACTATGCTTAACCATGACAATGGTTTCTTATCGTTAACCATGATCATGATTGACCATGATATTGTCCATGACTATGGCTAACTTTGGTAGACCTTCATTGACTTTGGTTTACTATGGTTCACTATGGTTGACCATGGTTAAATATGGTTGACCATGACCTTCCTTGAACATGGCCATCATTACATATGGTTGACATTGGTTGACGATACCTATGGTTAGTTGTGGTTGACCTTGGTTTATCATGACCATAGTTAATTAAGGCTGGCCATGACCATGGTCAACATCACTAGAACTTCTTCGATTTTGATTTACTATCATTGACTATGATTGAACTTAACCATGGTTGACCATCGTTTACAATGGTTAACCATGCTTCACAATTGTTGTCCATGACACTAAGCATGACCGTGGTTAAATTTGGTAGACCTTCATTTACTTTGGTTTACTATGGTTGGCTATGGTTGACCATGGTTGACCATGAAATTCACTATGGTTAACCTTGATTGGTCATGACCATGGTTGATTGTGGTTGTCCATGAATGTTAATGGTTAGCCATATTTGACATTCATTTTCTATAGATGACCATGGTTTTCCACGACTATGGATGAAATTCACCATGTTTGGCCTTAACTATGACCATGATTTCCCATTACGTTAACCTTCACCATGGTTGATCATGGTTAACATTGGTATACCTCGGTTAAAAATTGTTGACCATGGTTAACTTTGCTTGACCATGGTTAAATTTGGTAGACCTTCATTTACTTTGGTTTACTATGGTTGGCTATGGTTGACCATGGTTGAACATGAAATTCACTATGGTTAACCTTGGTTGATCATGACCATGGTTGACTATAGTTGACCATGGATGCCAATGGTTAACCATGTTTGACAGTTGTTGTGTATAGATGACCATGGCTGGCCATGACTATGGTTTAACATGACTAGCCATGACCATGGTTGAGCAAGACTATGGATGACATCCATCATAGTTTTCCTTAACTATGACTATGATTGACCATTACGTTAACCTTCAACATAATTGATCATGTTGACCTTCACCATGCTTGACTATGGTCGATCATAACCATACTTGACTATGGTTGACATGGGATGACTATGGTTGATCATGCCCATGGATGACCTTCGGAGACCATGTTGAGTTGAATATGGTGGGCCATGTTGATTATGTTTAACCAGGGTTTACTATGACATTATCACATTGTAGTGGGGATCAAGTTTTATTTGTGATGTTGTGAAATCTGGTTTTTTTCATCACATAACATTGTAAGGTTATGGCCATGACATTGTGACATAGAATTTTGGTTTGCCACATTGTCGGGTTGGAATAGGTATGTCAAATTTCGACAATGGGTGATGTTGTCACATTGCGATGAGGGGAAATGTTCGTCTCATTGTAATGTTGGGTTATGTTTGACACATTGCACATTGGGCGTGTACATCACAATGCGAAAATGGGTTATGTTCATTGAATTGTGACGTTTGCAAAGGTTTGTCACATTGTGACGTCGAAATATTTTTGTCTAATTCTAATGTCATGATATGTTCGTCAAATTGTCATGACAAGGAAATGGTCATCACATTGTGATGACCAGGCAATCTTCATCACATTGTGACGTTACAGTGTTTGTTGGATTGCAATGTTACCGTGTTCATCACATTGTGACGTTACAGTGTTTGTTGGATTGCAATGTTACCGTGTTCATCACATGGAGACAATAAGGAAAGGCTAGTCACATTGCGATAATAGGGAAATGTTCATCAAATTGTGAGGTTGCATTGATTGCCAAATTGTGACATTACAAAGTTTGTCGCAGTGTGACAACGAGGATATGACCGCACATTGCGATGACAGGGGTATGTTCATTACATTGTGACATTACATTGTTTGTTAGAATATGACATAACTATGTTCATCACATTTTGACAAAAGGGAAGACTCTTCAGATTCCAACAACAAGGCAATGTTCATCACATAGTGACATTGCATTGATTGTCAGAATGTGACATTACTATGTTCATGACATCGATGTTAATATGTTCATCACATTTTAACATTACTATGTTCATTACATCGATGTTTATATGTTCTTCACATTTCAACATTACTATGTTTGTCAAATTTCAACATTACTATGTTCATTAGGTTGTAACATCAGGAAATGTTTGTGACATAGACAATTTATGTTTGTCACATTGTGACGTAGGGATATGATAGTGACAATGCCATGGTCATCTAATTTTGAGACATAGCAATGTTGGGAAATGTTTGACACATCGCAACATAGGGAATTGTTCACCACAATGTGACAAAGTGAAATATTGATCATATTGCAATGTTTGTCCATGGGTATCCGATTGCAATTTTTGTGTAGGGATATGTTGGGTTCAATATCCTTACCACATTACACAACATATCCTCCTCATTTATGGTTATCTGAAATAGAGAAAGTCATTACAAGTTACGTTAAAGTGAGATGTTCGAGAATGGTGATGTTTTATTCTAATATTCAATGAGGATGGATTATAAGGAAATGTTTTTTTCCTCAATTGTTACATATCATTATGAAATACATCAAGGGATTGGCTATGTTGCAAGGATTATACCAACATAACCATGGATAACATGGGAAGACTGTGGTTGCTCATGATTAACTATGGTATCCCATGGGTGTCGATGTCACTATGGTGGAGCGAGGTTGTCTAAGGATGAGTATGGTCATGTTACATTGAGATGTTTATGTTGATTGAGTTAGATCGAATTTTTACGTTCCGAGTTATGTCGCAAATTCGACATTCCATAAGGGTTTGCTTCATGTGGGACATTCCGATATGTCATGTCACATTGCAAAATTCATATTTTTTTCGCTATTTTGAAATTGTACGTTTGTCACCATGAATGGTTATATAACTTTATTTTTTCCTTTAAGGTTATATTGGGGCATGAAGAAGTTTTTAGTATGGTCAAGAATTTTTTTATAAAACATTGTCCCATTTTAAGAGCAATAAATATAGGAGGATGAGTTAAAGAAAATGGCACATTGTGAGAGTTATAATGAGGCATATTGTTGAATTGAATGTCAATGTTATTGCATAATGAGAGACTTTAACAGTAATATTTTAAGAGGTTCACTCTAAAACAATGTGATATAGCAACACGATTTAAAAGTGAAAAATCGATTTCCATTAACTTAACATTATTTCAGAGATGTCAAGAGAAATATATTTTGTGTTTGAAGTAGGTCTTGTAGTTTACATTGAATAGTGTGTCACATAGCCGCATTTAGAGAGCAATAATTTTATGAGGTTGACATCAATATTTGTGACATACAAGAAGATGACATTGAATTAAGTAGTAAAAACATGAATGATTAAGTTTCACTTTCATAAAGTAATAGGTAAACACTAAAATTAAGCCATATTGTGACTATTTAAATGTAATAAGATGAATAACTTGAATGGAATGAGCCATATTGAGAGTTATTGTGTTGTCTTTCCATTTAAGAATAAGCATTATAATTCATCGTTTGATGCTATGAAGATTTAAATGCAATGATGTTTATTGAGGGTATAAAGATTTTAATTCACTATTTCCTCAAGCATTTTATTTAATGTATAGTCAATATTAACATTATATTCATGTAATATTATTTACATTAATATCACATTGTTAACATAACATTATTAAGGAAACATCTTCAAGATAATAATATTAACATTAATGTAACATTATCATTATTAAGATTATTAATGTAACATTATTGTATTATTAATACATCATTAATGTAACATTATTAATTAAGTGGATACTTGCTTAACATTAATATCAATAGTTATAAGAGTGATGTTATATAGTTATTGGAAACATAATTATTTATATTTAAAAATAAGAAAAAAGTATAAAGAAAATATTTTAATTATGTTATTTTAAGTTTTCTAAAATTATTAGATCCAATTATTTTGTTAAATAAATAATAATAATTACTATTACTATATTGTTAAGAACATGTGTTTCCTCTTAAGAGGTCACAGGTTCAAATCCATAGGGGGGTAGGGTATGTATACCTTCGTAGACTTTACGAGTCAGAGCAAAGGGGGGTCCTTGTCCCACAAACAAGCGGGTCTCATACACCAATTTGGTGTGTTGGCTTGGCCATGACCTTAAAAATAGATTATTATTATTATTATTTATATATTTATTTATTGCTATATTAATCTATATTCATTTATGACTTTATTATTAGATTACTATATTAAGTTTTCTAAAATTATTACATTCAATTATTTTATTAAATAAATAATAATACTTACTATTACTATATTGTTATATATTTATTTATTGCTATATTAATCTATATTCATTTATGACTTTATTGCTAGATTATTATATTTATTTATTGCTATATTAATCTATATTCATTTATTACTTTATTGCTAGATTACTATATTTATTGATTATTACTAATGTGTTATTTCTATATTATTCTAAATTTATTTATTACTTTATTGTTATATTATTATATTTATTCATTATTATTAATTTTTTTTACATTAATAATATATTTACATAATAATATATTACATTTAAACATAAACAATATTATTTTACCTTCAAAAATATTAATAATATTATTTTGAGAATTATAATTATTAATATATAAAGATTAAATATTAATGTTAATAAATAAAAGATTAGTATTTAGGGTTAGGATTTAGTAATATTTAGGATTTAGTAATATTTAGAGTTAAGGTTCATATAATATTGTTTACATTAATGTCCAGTCCAGTGCTAAACCTACATTTACATTGCTTTCACGTTCCGAGAATCAAGAAATTTCCGCCACTGGTGAGCCGAGATATACTTATTTTTAATGCTCTTACCTTTTTTTCATAATGCTTCATTATTACATTATCACATTGAGGAGCATCTCTCACTGCCTCTTCGAGTAAGCTAATCTCTTATCCTCATCGCCGGAGTAAGCTATTGTAGTAAATGTTTTTTTTAATTACATATTTTTAATGGTCTTACCCCTTTTTTCATAATGCTTCATTATCACATTGAGGAGCATCCATCACTGGTTCTTCGAGTAAGCTAATCACATATCCTCATCACCGGAGTAAGCTACTGTAGTAAATGTTTTTTTTAATTACAAATTTCAGAAAAATACTCATCACCGGAGTAAGCTAATCTCGTATCCTCATAACCGGAGTAAGCTAATGTAGTAAATGTTTTTTTTAATTACAAATTTGAGAAAAAAATGTTTTTTTAAGATACTAATAGATTTTTATTATAATTGAAGCAATCGAATTCATAACCCTTTAAATGCAATAATGTTTATTGATAGTATAAAAATTTTAATTCACTATTTCCTCTATTATTTAAATTAATATCACATTGTTAACATAACCCTCTAAATTAAATTAATATCACATTGTTAACCTAACCCTCTAAATTAAAGTTCTGTTACAGAATTTCTACCGAATACAGGTAAACATCGGCCCCGTGCGTGAACCCCTTATCGTAGCCAAATAATTACAAAAGTTCGAAAACATTCTTCAACGAAGAAACCAAAGTCTTCCCTGAAAGAAGGATCAATATCAGAAGCATGTGTCTCGATATTCTAGAAGAGTTGAAAAAAATGGTTATGAGAATGAATTTTACATGACTCTCTTGCTGCAAAATTCCCCATACTCGTCCTCTAGAGTTTGTGGCATGTCCCAGTGATACAGTGTAACAAAGGCTCTATACCTGCATGAAAACTCAGATCCATGTATAAAAGGCATATACACGCAAATCTCGTCGATGAGATTATTGTAATAAGCAATTCCCTCTTCATCGACTCCTCCGCGTCTGGGAGATGCCTTTTTAAATATTAAAAGATTGAGAGTGGTCATTTAAAATCCATTGTAGAGTTAATTATAAAAATATAATTGTTCTTTGATTCAACTTATTCAACTAATATGCAAGTCTAGGAAATAGAAAAATGATAAACGTACATTCCCATGTATTTGAGAAGCTGAACATCTTGTTGCATGAAGATTACAAATACAAATAAACTATATTCATCAACGCTAAAAAAAAAATAAATAAATAAAACAATGTATAATGGCCAGTTTGAAATGCAATGCTTCGATAGACGTACATTCCCATGTATTTGAATGACCAGTTTGAAATGCAATGCTTCGTACATTCCCATGTATTTTTGCAAGCAGATTACAAATACAAATAAAATAACTCCATCAACGCTTAAAAAAAATTAAACAATGTATAATGACTATTTTGAAATGCAATGCTTCCATTTGTACCTTATAGCGGTAGTATTCATCCACTGCAACATCTCCATTCTTTCCATCGAAAATTTTACTTGCATTAACGTTCAATAACAACCAATAAATACAGAAGACATCCCACTTAATTAAAATACCCACCTCGTGGTATCGACTAATTAACCTTGAATGTGGGAGAATGTATCCCAAATGCTGGGCCTTTCCCACCCTCATCGACAACTCCTTCCACCTGTAAGACAATTAGATTGATGAGTGAAACAAAACAACCAGAGGGTTATCAATTCGGTTGCTTCCCTGATTCAAACCCTCATCCCTTTCTTCAATTCGATTTGCCGCTATAAGTAAACCTGTAGTAACCATGTGGGTCGCTCCCATACCCTTGAGAAAACGCTAAGCATTTGTCTTCGCGTGTAGACAAACATCTTTCTGAATACTAACAAATAAGAGTAAGAGCATTTCTAACGCACGCTCTCCATTGATCCATAACGCGGGGTGGCATTTGAAATGCAGGCCATCCCATCTAGGTACATATGAAACACCATTCCATTGCCACGCGTATCCAGGCCATCCTGTCTAGCTACATATGAAACACCAGTCCATTGCCACGCGCATCCACGTCCAGGTATATATGAAACGCCGATCCAAAATAATCCAATGCCGAGCCAAAACAATCCATGTCCAGGTACATATGAAACGCTAGTCCATTGCCACGCACATCCACGTCTAGGTATATATGAAACGCCAATTCAAAATAATCCCTTAGGACACCTGGTCCTCCATTTCCACACCTTAGGACATCTGTTCTCCATTGCCACACGCATCCAGTCCAGGTAAATACGAAACGTTAGTTGAAAATAACACCTGTGATCCATAAATGTATGGGAGAGATGGCCAAACTTGGTGGACATGAAGAGGTAAAGTAAGGATATGTCATATAAATTGATGCCGGAAAGTAAATGTTAAAACTAAAGAGTTAAATGTTAAAATGAAGAATATGTCAACATCTTCATTTCGTGACCATTAGATCAGATTTTGTAATTAAAAAGCTGATTAATCCATCTATTCCAATAGACTATCCGCATAACAAAATGCATGTTACAACTATACTTTGAAAGTCCAAACACATTGTCAATTATTAAAACCTAATTTCAATTTGCTTACTTTAATAATTGAATGGATTCCTCAATCCAATTGGCCACTCACTAGATGGTTCGTTATTTAATTGAACATTACTAATTCATATTTACTGCTCACTATGTTGTAGATATATCTAATCACATTCATATTTATTGTCTCACTATGTTGTAGATATGTCTAATAAAACCAAAATAGTGTATTAAAAGGTATGTTATATCATAACCTCTTATAGCCCAGGTTTAGATAAATTTATACATTTTGAAGTTGACTTGTCTTGGGGTTTTGGGCAACTTTACAACCAAATCGACTTAGGTTAATTAATAAAAATCCTATCAACTTAATTGTTTAGCATTTGAATAGTAGCTACAACATCTTTTGTTCCTTTGTATTGCCTATTAAACACTTAGAATATCTCCTCTAGACATTACCCCCTAAGACTATGTATTACCCCCTAAGACTATGTGTATTTCATGTACATGCGTATCTCCTACAAAGAATATATGTATATCCTGTGTACATGCTTCGTATTATTGGAAATGCGATATGTAGATGAATGTTATAATTAATAATGTGGCTTAACATCATAAACAATATAGCCAAGCCCTAAAATCTAGGTTATAGTTTTATTCTATTAGTAAATGAGGCTAAGATAGACAATCTATTTAATTGAATTTTTACTTTATTTAACTATATTTTTATAGATTGTGTGTATGTCCAAAATGAATGAGTTTTAGGCATATTTTTGACTTATTATATGCTATTAGATTAGGTTTATTCGATACCTTGAACCAATGTGATGTTAAAATATTTGAAGAGGAATACCATGAAAGACATAAGAGATTTGAACAAGTAGAAGTAGATCCAAGAGGAAACTCCATATTGGAGGTAGAAAATACAGGAGCTAGAAAAAGAACTTGTTTAATGTTGTAATATGATAAGAATGATTC
>JASDQU011310120.1:0-13567 GCA_032191745.1 Picea mariana
CTCAGAATTTCGGAGCTCGTGACATGGAGAGTCAAGATGTCTCATCGTAGAATCTCCAAATTGTGAAAGTGCAAAACGGGTAAATAACGACAATACCCTTCAGAGTTAATCCAACGGTGCAGGTGAATTTGAACAAGATCGGAGGGCTACTATTGCATGACACAGTGAAACTGCTAGTAACCATTGATGGTTTCTACCAGAGGATGCGAAGAGACTTCGGTGTGATTTCCAGAGGAGCAGAAGAATCACATGGAATCTGCCAGTGGAATGAAGACGACTCGTGGAGGCGATTGACAGCTAGATGGGATTGAGGCTGTAACTAAAATAGAGAAGGTGAGCTTGACTCTCACAGAGAAGACGAAGAGTCTCAACTGCCAGAGAGGCTGAGGAATCTCAGCATAACATCCAGTGATGTTGAACGCTTGGGAAAACTGCCAGAGAAGCTGAAGAGTCATGATGATGATCAGACAGAGCACTCGAGAGGTGGAGCATAACGGCGTGGAGTCAGCATGTAGAGGATTTTGAACATTGCATGCACAAGGTGCACATAAGCTATAAATACACAGTACAGAGAAGAGAAGGTTGTTGTTGCGGTTGCTGTCGGAGGTTGCTATGAATGTTGTTGGTGAAGGTGATTCATGTGTGAAGAAGGGGGAGAGTGCAGCAGCTGAAGAGCACAGAAGAGGAGCTGTGCAGTGAATGGACATGGCACACAGAGCATAAAAAGCGGAAGAACATACAACACAAGTGATGTGTGCAGAAAGGCAATGAGGTAGACAGAGCAATGAAATGCAGCATAACAGTGATGAGTCTGGTAAGCCATTGTTGAACATCATATCACTGTAAAAATTTTCAGTAGAAAATATTTATATTTCAAGGTGGTTGGGTGGAGCTAGGAAGGACTTGTGTCCTCAAAGGTTCAAGTGGGTGCTTGAACACAAGGAGTTGGTGCTTNCTTCTAGTTGGTGCTAGAGAAACCAGGGAGTTGGTGCTTCCTTCTAGTTGGTGCTAGAGAAAACAGAGAGTTGGTGCTCTCAGCAAGTTGCAGCTTGCAAAGCTGAGGTTGTAGCCTCATTATGAGTTGGTGCTCATATGTATGATACTGTAAAGAATGTAACCATTACTTATCATATAAAGAAAAATAGGTTTTTATCCTGCATGGGTTTCCTCGGGAAATATCTGTCTCTGTGTTTCTCATATATGTGAATGATGCTGAAAGTGCCATTGTTTATTTCCCTACATTATTGTGATTATCATTCAGTGTCTCTACAAAGAGTTTAAAATAACCATAATTGTTTAAGCACGGAAACAACTGATTCACCCCCCTCCTCTCAGTTGTCTAACAATATGTACTCCTCCTTGGTAGCACTATAAACCAATATAACATCCAAATAGACAATAACAAATGAATCTAGATATGGGCATATAACATCATTCATTAGTCTCATAAATGTATCCTGTGCATTGCATAAACTAAATGTCATAAACAACGACTCATACAAACCTTTCCTTGTCTTGAAGGCAATATTCCAAGTATCTTCTTCTTTCACTCGTGCCTAGTGATATCCTGATTTCAAATCTAGCTTAGTGAAGTACTTGGCATATTGTAATTGGTCCAAAAGATCATTGATCCTTGGCAGAGGGTACCGATTATTTAGTGTAATCTTGTTCAATGCCTTATAATCGATACACATTCTCCAAGTCCCATACTTCTTGGGTACATGTACGATGGGTGACCCACAAGGTGAGGTACTTTGTCAAATCACACCTTGCTCCAAAAAATGTTGTAACTTCTTCTTCACTTTATTCACTTCTATAACAGACTGTCTATACAACCCAATATTCGACAATGCGGAGTCTGGAAAGAATTATATTTCATCCTCCACATCCCTCTTGGGTGGTAACCCTTTAGGTTTCTTGAACACTCTTCTATATTCCTATAGAAAATCCTCCAAATGATGTCTATTATCTTTAGTGCACCCTATAGGGATGCCTTCTCTCTCATTGACTCATCATCATACTTATTTTCTCTTAAGAAACACAAAACATATTTGTTACTAGAACTAATCAACTTCTTGGCTTGGTTGACACTTACTAGTGAGATATTTGACTTGCCTTAATGAACGTTAATGATGTAGGAATTCTCTTGCTTGATAAATCGATATTGGTTGTCTCTCCGCATGAATATTTCATCCCTCATATACATGTAAGGGCTTCTAAACAATACTCCACATACATCAGGGGGTACTAGTCCAATTCCACTTCATCAATAAAATCAAAACTTATATAAAATATAATCTTACATCATTTCGTTACCTTTATCTCTACATCCTTGTTCACCCAACCCAATGGATATGGGATAAGATGATCGTGAACCTCCAATTGAATCTTGATGAATAGAACCACTGCTATGAGATTATCATGTGAACCATATTCAAACAAAACATCTATCTTGATCTTCTTGACCTGAATCTTGATGTGGAAGAGCTTGGCCATCTTCTTCTCTTCCTGGTGATGAAGGGTACTCAAATTCACCTCCTTCTACACATATGTGAAAATGATATTTTCATCCACATCCGAGATACTTTCAACTTGATTACTTAAATCTGTGGCTAAAAGTTTCTTTTTCTTTCCATCCTTCTTGCATTTCTTCAGGTTTATCTCTAGATGCACTTTCCATCATTTTTTCTTAGTGTGGCCATCAATGTTACAATGATTGAAATGGTTGTTGGGATGTTTTCACTAAAGTGTAGTGTTTTTTTTCTTCTTATATTTTCCCCGTTTCCACTTCTTCTTCCCCTCGAAATATTCCTTGTGCTCTTTCTTCTTCAAAACACTTGGTTGCCCATTCTTTTGGCATATGTTTTTCAGGTACTATTCCTATACACACGCCTCATCCACACACCCATAGCTTGGAAGTAAACTTTGTATATCTGTATGAAATAATTTCCTTGGGTATTCCATGCAACCTAGCAATTTCCATCATGTAAATGTCTGCAATATTAGCTGTAGTATATGAGTCATTTTTATAGGGAAAAAATAAGAAGCCTTTGTCAATTTATCCACCACTACCATTATTGAATCATGTTCCTTTTTGTCCTCGAAAATTTAGTAATAAAATCAATGTTTACTACTTCCCATTTATTCTTTGGAATTGGAAATAGCTGTAGCAAACCCGTTGGGTGTCTATTCTTGGATTTCACTCTCTGACATTCCATACATCTTACAATGTAATCATCAACATCCTTCTTCATTCCTGGCCAAAATTATTTGATGCTTATTGCTGCAATTGTTTTCTGGTAATCGGGATGTCTGACATATGGAACATTACACATTTCTTTTAATACCAAATTCCTAAGTTCTCCAAAATTAGGAACATAAATTCTATTTTTATGCATAAGTACACCATCTTATTTCATCTTATATTATTTAAATTTGTGTTGTACATTTTCCTTCTGTAATATTTCTTTTATCTGTAGGTGATGCTGGTCTATAACAACAACATTTAAAATTATTCTCTTCAAATTTAAATTAACCATACTAATGGTTGTAGCATGCATGATATGTACTCTTTTGTTGAGTGCATCAACAAATTTATTTTATTTTCCTTCGATATGCTTGATATTAAAGTCATACTCACTTAAAAATTCCAGCCATGTCGTCTTCCTGACATTCAAAGTTGGTTACTTAGAAATATTTTTTAGACCACTATTATCTATCCTTTATTCAAATCTATTTCCCATGAGATAATGCCTCCACATATTTAATGTATGAACTATGGCAACAAGATCCAAATCATGTGTGGAATAATTCCTCTCATGTTCCTTAATATTTCTGGACTCATAACTAATGGCATGTAATATCCCTCACCAATCTGCTGATGTGGTTTAAGACCTTTGACAAACACTTCCTACTGCTGTCACAAATTTCCCTTCATTTCTATAACAACTTGTGTGTATTTTTGGATGATGACTTTTGTCAAACACTTAGGTTGTAGTTTCTATTCCATTGTAATGAGTTTTAGTGTTTGATGTTTGGTTTTCCCGCATGAAGTTTTAAAGGTTGGGAAAGGTTTCAATGACATTTAAGTTTTCATTGTCAATACAAAACATCACAGGAAAATACCCAAGAAATATCTTAAGCAAATATGATATAACAACACATGAATATATCATAAAAACGTTGATTTTATTTAGTTAAACCTGACCTGTTACAACTAGGTAAAAATGTTGGTAAGAATAGCTCCCAAAGAAAATATACTCAATGCAATCAACAACTAACACCCATCAATTGATATATCTCTGCTGCAAAGAAAATCGACCTTAATAATGGAGAAAATCAACCCTCATCTAGAACATAAAGTATTCCCACAAAATAAAATCAGCATGGCTACAAGAATGTGCCCTCCACACTAGAATCACCCCCCTTTCCAAAATAAATACAACCACCACAAATGGAAATTGTCCCACAAGAGTAAATTGCCCCCCCAAGATGATAAAACACATCAAACCACAATACCCAAAAACGCAACCACAAGCTAACTCATTCTCCTCAACCAAAATCGTCCTCAACCAAAGGAAACCTTGCTGCCAAATGATGAAATATTAGCCACAATAAAGAACAATGGAAGATCTGTATGGTCTCTCCTCTACGATTAGGGAGGTTGGATAGTTTCACCCTTGAACCCAATATTGTTCTCTAGGGTTTTTCATCCCAAGAGCCAAAGCTACAAGATCTCTCTCCAAATCATTTTTAGAAAATAATAATTCATAATGAGAGAGGGCATCCTCTTTCCTATTTTATCTCCTCGTCCACCCTTTTGCTAACCCTTTTACCCTTTTACACTTAAGTGAATTTTTAATTTAACTTTAGTAAAATCACTTTATTAATTTATTAACCCTTTTACTACAAAATGTGATTTATTTTACTTTAAAGCATTTTTTGGCACTGAAAGTCACTTTTTCTCTTCTCCACCATTTAGAGCTCTTCGTCCCGGTTCCAACGAGCTATTACACCAAGGTACCCCTCTTAGATAAATTATTAAAGTGACTGATCCATATTATTTTGAGAACGAAATGAAGGGGGAGGTATAAAAATGAAATACACATAAATATTGCAAGAAACGAAGAGATACAATAACACRAAATTTCTATTAATGAGAGAAATGTACAAAAACTATAAAAATACAGGGTGAATGAACTCGCTAGAATGGTGGAAGCTTATCTCTGAGAAGAGGTATGATGGCTATGCTCATTCACAAGAAGTTGATGTTTACAATGAGGCTCCAAAGGCATTTTTAACATAAATAAAATCCAAAACCCTAACCCCAGAAGATGAAATTCCAAAAGGTTTCTGGGCCTCGATGGGGGTAGTTGATACATCAACTTACCGAGGGTGTAAATTTTGCATACGATATCCATTTTGGGCACATTATAGCTCATTGGAAAGGTATAGAACAGAACAAAAAAATCCGATTAGGCCCAATCTAGATTCATCGACTATATCCTGGGGCCTCAAACGTCAAAAAATATTGTTTAGGGCCTCAAAATGACCCCATAAATTTGGGACCCGAAAAACTGCTAAGGTGGGAAACTTTATTTCGAGCCAGTGGAATAGGTGGGTGGCCACCAATATCCACCTGGATCATTCCTTCCCCATTAGAAAGAAATGGTATCCATTGCGTAAAGTTACTGGGGAATCTTTTGTTGAATCTGAACCTTGGTGAGTTGCTTCCTTGGTGAAGAAGTTGTCCTGCTTAGCTTGTTGAAGTATGTCATGAACCTATTGCTAGAATGGTTGGATCCATTCAACCAATATAGCTACATGATATTCATAAGTGTGAGAGGACTCTGTCGGTGAATATGCAACATGAAGAGTATGAAGGGCTCTATTATAACTTTGCTTGACTGGGAAGTGTGGAGGAACCCTCGTAGGTGAAGTAAGAATATTTTTGTTCTCTGATACAATCTTGTCAATCTTCTTCTGCTATATAGAAAGGTCTTGAACCGAGGCTAAAGTGGTTGTAATGTCCTTCTATTTTACTTCTGAATGTATCACAAAAAAACTAAATTTTTTCGTATGAGAGACTACTTTGCGACATTGTTTTGGTGGGACTATAGTCAGAACTACCTATGGTATTCTGTAAAGATGACCGCCGAGAGTAATAATGACACTATGGGGTCGAGACTCTTAAAAAACATGACGCTTCCACATATATGGTTGTCCTAATAGAACATAAAAAAATTCTAGTGGAGAAACATCACATAGTACCTCATCCTTGAAGGGCTTGATGTCGTAGGACATGCGACACAAAGATCTCGACGCTAGAGAAACCACTCATTGTTGTATAGATGCAGGTGTGGTGTTGTTGAAAATCCCAGCTACTTGACGAGCTCTACCGATATGAGGTTATTTTGGATTCCACTATCAACAATGAAATTTAATGGGGTCCTCTTCACCCACATCTCTGAATGGAAGAGGCACTCCTCCTCAAGATCATATGGTTCTTATAGTTGGATTGTTTTGGTTGCAATAGTAGTAGTGGGTTTTACATCAATGATCTGTCTCCTTTTATTATTTTCTAAATTAGAGTCTAAGTCAGGGCTCATATCTGTTTCTTTGAGCTCAAACACCAACGACTGTTTTGAGTGACATTCATCGGTGTTGTGCTAAGGAATTTTATGGAAATCACACCATATTCCAATGTCCTTGTTCGTATTCCCGTTACCCTTATTTTCCTGTGGTTTATACTGGTTTTCTTGAGGTTGGTTATTCTTTTATTTAGGGATGCCTTTACCATACTTTGGTTGTTGCATATTTGTAGACCCAAACTCCTTCTTGTTCTGCTGCTTAAATTTCTACTCAGTTTTGACAACATATTGATAAGAAACTCCCATTGATGAGATGTCCAGAAACTCTATCTCAGTTTGGATGTACCTATGTATATACCTGCGGTATTTTAGAACTAGATGCCACTTAGATTCTTTGATACCTAGCTTGGTGCACAAGGCATGGAAGGTGTTTGTGAACTTAGGCATTGTTTGGTCCCTCTCTTTATGTAGTGTGGTCCATCACATGTACTGGACGTCATAGTTTCCAACAGGGTAATATTTTTCCTTGACCGCATCCATAAAAACATCTCAAGTGGGCTCGGACCCAAATACTCCAGATTCCTCTGTGGAGTTTTTCTCTTAGTAAGTTTCTCACTAATATTTGACATGGGGGACAACCTTAAGGAGCGCAAAGGTGATATTTTCTCTATTGAAAAAATTGTGGACAGAGAAATAACCTTCTAGCATGTTTAACCACTTTTCCAAAGCATCCACATCTATCTAAAATTCAAACATGGTAATATCAAAATTAACTTGTACCCTTAAAGGGGCAGTGCCTCCAGAGTGGCTTCTTGATGAAGACACACCTACTTTTGTCGACATTCGTTGAAGGATTTGGGAAAAATTCTCCTTCATTTCGTCCCTCTGTCGCGTGAGGGATTCCTCGAACAATTGATGAATATAATCTTCTGCTCCCTCGTCTCTCTTTCCTTCCTCCATGGGAGGCTAGTTGGGCTGGAGAGAGTGGTTGTCCTCAAGAGAAATTAGCTTGAGACCCAACTCTCTATACCCTAACCTCGTCGGGGACATGCACTAAGAAATGACAAGGATCAACTTGCTCTAATACCACTGATCCAGATTATTTTGAGAACAGAATGAAGGTGGAGGTATAACAATGAAATACACATAATTATTGCGATAAACATAGAGATATAGTGATACATAATTTCTAATAATGAGAGAAATGTACAGAAACTGTAAAAATACATAGTGAATGAACTCGCTAGAATGGTGGTAGCTTATCTCTGAGAAGAGTTGTGATGGACATTCTCATTCAAAAGAAGATAATGTTTACAATTGGCCTCCAAAGGCCTTTTTAACATCAATAAAATCCAAAACCCTAACCCCAAAATATGAAACAACAAAAGGTTTGCGAGCCTCGATGGGGGTAGTTGATACATCAACTTCCCGAGGGTGTAACATTTGTATAAAATCTCTATTTGGGGTGCATGATATCTCATTGGAAATATATAGCCGAGAAGAACACATTATGACTGGGCCCAAGCTAGAGACTTTGGCTATCGACTAGGTTCCCAAACATAAAAAAAACATTGTTTAGGGAGGGCCTCAAAATGGCCCCAAAAGTTTGCATACAATATCCGTTTGGGGTGCATGATAGCTCATTGGAAAGATATAGCCAAGGTGGGAAACTATATTTCAAGGAAGTGGAATAGGTGGGTGGCCACCGATATCCACTTGGATGAATGACAAAATTAGTGAAATCCATTAAATAATTCCCATTAATACTCTTAAATTATGGGAATGGTTGAAATGCAACATAATCGAAATTTGACTGCGTAGGAATGATCCCAATGATGAAATATTATAAGAAAACCTCTAAAAGCATAATATAACTACTGCAAAACTACAGAGCTCACTATTAAACTCAAATTACCCCTATGGTTAGGTTGACATAAACCCATAAGGTCATCTACAACTGCAGAGTAAGGGAATCCAAAAATAAGGGCATTATAGTCCTCTATTCCCAAATATTATTTGTCCTTAAGCAATTCCATCATAACCCTATGATAAACATGCTGAACCAAATTGAAACTAAGAGTGATCCTCAGGCCCCAAACTAATATGAAATATGTGGATCGACTACTTCCCACAAGTCTATCCTGCAATGTACTAACACAAGAGGCCTCCTGAAGGCCACCGATCAGTAGAGACATTAGATATTGTGAAGTCTCAGTCCACCCCTCATATAATAATCCTCCTAGGAAGCCAATCTAATGCACTATATAAATGAGCTCATGATATTAAAAAATGACTCTCTCATCTATACCAACTGCCAAATTGTCAAACCATGTAATCCCAGTGTCCCATGCTAGTCTAAGGAAGAAACCACCATGTTGACGTTGTGTTGCTCTGATCATAATTGTTTGACCCTCATGTCTAGACCACATCCTCCACTTTTGGAAACCCAAGCTTTAATACTTGGAAGAACCACCCCCACTATTAGGGATTGTATCCAACAAAAGGATCTCAGTGAATTCCCAAGATGCAATCTCTCTTCCAGACTCAATCCTGAGAAGCGGAAAAGAAAATATTCCCAACCATAACATATAAACCTCAACATATCCACTCATTTCTCTCCTAGAATGAATCTAATCAAACAATATCAAGGGGATGGTATAAAATATGTCAACAAAACCATCTCTAAAATCAAACATCCAGGAAAATCATGTGTGACTACCAACTAAAAAAGCATTAATGACACTTAAAATCCAAGTGTCATAGGGGAAATCCATAATACTCCAGCACACCCAATCTACTGCACACATCCAGACACCGTCTAGAAAATAACCCACATCTGACTACACCATAACTTGCAAAAGCTTAAAATCTTTCTGTCCATGGACTGAAGTCACTACCAACAACATCCTGCTGGAATCTACACCTAGATCTGAATTCCTGTGATTGAATCCAATCTCATCACTAGAATAAGAACAAGCTCCATCATCTCCTCTCGAAGCGTCTAAAAAATTTAACAGACCAATCATATGAGTTCTTGGAACCCACATCCAAACTATAAATTCACTATGTCTCATACCAATCGACTCCAACTGTGCTACACTGATCAACTATGTGTTAGTTAATTTGTACAAATCTTGCCAATTTTTTTTGAGAGCTGTGTTGTCCCAATTATGGTCACCATACTCAGGAAAAATATGGAGCCTAAACACCTCCCTAAAGAACCACTCTTTTAAATGCGGTGCCTCATACTCCATTGAAGTTGCTAAAATGTAGTCCTTGTCATGCACCTCCGACAGACCTATATTGAAATCTGTCGACACACTCTCCAACCTCTCTCCTAAAATGAGTGTATAATGACATAATCATGCTAGATAGGTTTACTCTGACTCATTTTTCTGAAAAATCGTGCACTCTATCACATGTCTCCACACATCGTCCTCGATTCCCTTCCATGAGAACCTCCCTCTAATCTGTTGGTAAGTCTAGAAGCACCCAGGATACCCTGCCAAATGTGTATCATGTATAACCCTCATGATATCTTCCTTAAGTGCAGACTCAGGGAATAAATATATGCTATATTTGTAGTAGATGATATCATCCACTACTTTGTACTTGTCATCCTGAATGTGACCATCCATAAAATTGCATGAAAGCCAATCCTTGGAATATTCCACCAGAAGGTGGGACTTCCAATCAACTGAAATCCTCGTGAGCCAATCCAATGTGTCATGGATATCCTCCTGATGTGTCTGTACATCCTCCATATTGATCACATGAACAAAATGTGAAGAATTCATCATGCCAATCTCCCTATACCTGTCTTGATGATAGCCTAATCGAATATCAACCTATGGAGAGTACTCTATCCCATGTCTGAATATGATCCATAATGTCCCATGTCTCATCTAACTATCTCAAATGATCCTCCCATGTCCTGCTGTATATGAGGGGATCTTCAAAGAACACCAACATAAACCACTGTAGTTGTGGTGTGAATATGGGGTTCATGTGATACTGAAAGATTGCAAGTATGTTGTTCGACCCCAATGGTATGTCCAAGAACTCGTAGTTCCCATAATGACACCCAGAAGCAGTCTGGTGATATTCCAATCAAAGATTAATCTTCAAGGAATATGCTGCACGATAAAGTTCATATATCAACTTCTCTCCCTGGGATGATCCAAACTCAATGATATGCTCAAATTCCCTGTCAAGAAGTCTCTCTGAAGGAATAACCCCACAATCCCATACTGATGTGTCCACATCTTCAATATATCCATTCCCGTAATAAGTGGGTGCATATACCTCCCTGATGACTGATCCACAAGGTATATTCTTAACTCCCCCATCTACAACTATGACTTGAGTTGCCAATTGGATCCCCAAAATAAGTGACTCATGATATCAAAGATGTATACTATGTGTATAATCATAAGTCTCTAAGCCATACATCTCTTCCAACCCATGAAAATTTGAATGCTCCTCATGCTAGACCATCATGAGAAGCTCTTCCATCAAACCATAAGTACCACTAACATCCTCATGTGTCCCGACTACCATAGATGAATGAAATGATGAAAAACGTGCCAAAATCAAATCCATATGAAGTTCATGTGCAAGCATCCAAAATTCCTCTTCATGATCCCTCATGTATGACTCCATAGAATTTATATCAACATCCAAGGTAAAATCATCCAATACTAAATCTTCGTCGTATTTGGGTGCTAATAAACCCTCATCATGTGCATCCAAAATGTCATCCTGAGGTTATGTCAAACCTTCCTCACGAAGTGAGGTATTTTCTTCACCAACTACCTCATATTTGAATCCCTTTTTCTTATTCTTCTTCCCAACTGGTAAGTACGTCTTCAACCAATCATGGTGCTCTAACAATCTTGTTAGATACCTTTGATACTCCTGACAGGCTTGTAAAAATTCTTCCATGAACTCTTGATATGTTCCCATCTTCCTAAGCCACATATGTACCAAAAATATCTAAGCATATTTTTCTTGGTTTACCCCTCAGGATGGGAGGAAAACATGCTCCGATACCACTGTAATATCCCTCACCTTTGGACCTTTGACAAACACTTCCTATTGTTGTTACAAATTTCCCTTCATTGTTATAACAATTTATGTGTTTCTAGGTGACAAATTTCGTCAAACACTTAGGATGTAGGTTATGTTATATTGTAATGAGTTTTAGTGTTTGATATTTGGTTTTCCCACATGAAGTTTTAAAGGTTGGGAAAGGTTTCAATGCCATTTAAGTGCTCATTTTGGATACAAAACGTCATAACCAAATACCCAAGGAATATCTTGAAAAAATATGATATAAAAACAAAGAAATTGTTATAGCCATAACTTCCACCCGATGGGATAGAGAGGAATCCATAAGAGGATAGAATCCATAATACATATTTTGCCTAAGGTTTACCCCCTTTTTGGAGATCCTCACAGAACACCTAGTAGACAACAAGTGAGGACCCTCGCCAGTCACTAGTTTTTCAACAAGCGAGGCTCTATAAAGCTTCTATATTCGAGGAGTTACGAGGTGATGTGCGAGGGATGATTTGTATCTTCATGGAAAGGGCATAGGAAATCAATTCATTTGACTCTCTAGTGGTATTTATAAGATATAGAATATATCCTAAGCCTCCTCTGAATAACTATATAACAAAGGAAAGCATTGGGAAAGAGGAGGAAGAATTAAAAGTAATGTTATTCTATCCAATTGTAGAGTTACTTGTTCCATCTACCACATCCAAAAGTCAATGAAGCCTAGCCAGACCAAGGAGCTAAAGGAGGATAAAGGAGGTCAAGGGAGCATGCTTCAACACCTAAGGTATGTTTGATGTAATTTATCTTATGATTATTAATAGATCATTTGGTTTTCCTCTGACACATTTCTATTCCATTATGCAAGTGTTTAGATCTGATTCATCTCATTATAGATATTATTAGAAGCAAGTTAGATCTAGGATTCTAATCCCAAGTAGAGAGATAGAGAAGGCATTTCTTGTCTTTTGTATGTAGGAAGTAGGTTCTRGAGCTTCGAGCTAGAGTTTCAGGACTACAACAACCATGAGATATGAAGGACACCCTCAAGAAAGGTATGAAAACTTAACCACTCATTAGGATAATCATGAATCTATGTATTTGAATCTAGATCTAGGAAAACCATAAKAATTCTAGCCCTCTTTCTGTCTAGTATTACTAATCTAATCCTAGGGATATTTTGCTATGTATTCAACAAGATCCTTGTGAKACTTTGTCCCATAACAGAAATGGAAACCATACTAGGGAATAATTCTTCTTTAGTTTGAGTCTCTTGGCCAATCCTTCCTTCTATTTGATTGTGTATGCTTGATATTCTTCCTTTAATTGATCCAGAGCCTATATCCAAAATATATGAGATATATTGTACATATATGGAATATCTGGAACAAATAATTTATTCTAAAATAAAAAAACATTTGCAGGCCCTCTATTGTTTCATCATAGGTATCCCGTGAGGCCCCTGGTCGGTTGACAATCCTATGTCCCATGAGGCTCTATAAAAACTGCATATTTGCAGTATAAGACCCATAATTGTGAAGTTAGATCTCTCCTCTGATCAATAGGGTTCTCTAGTGGTATTTTCTAGTCTGGTTTTGTCTCTGTTTGATTGATTTTTGTCACATACTTTTCCATCAGTTGGTTTGTTGAATGCTTGTTTGTGATTTGGATTGTTTCCTTCCCTAGTAATCCCTCAAAGATTAGATCCATAAGATTTTATTGGATCTGAGACAAATCTCTATTTTAAAAAAGTTTTACAGAGCCTCACGTGTTGCAAGTCATCTGAACCACGAGGAGAAAAAAGCGTGTAAGTCCCACTACTGGTCATCAAAGGTTACGAGAGGGACAACCTGTGAGAATCTCATCTCATCTAGTGAAGGAAACCCATGAGTGCCCTTGTAGTGTCCACAAAAAAGGGC
>JASDQU011310121.1:6464-25252 GCA_032191745.1 Picea mariana
GATTTATAACTCTGTAATAGACCTGGTGTATATGATCACATACCTCCAAACCTTCCTTAACTTTAACAACAAGAGACTAGCATTTTCATCAAACTTTTCTTTAGTCTCACATGACTAGTTTTGGATTAGTCAACAACCCTAACTTGAAATAATCATAACTATGTACCTGTAATGAATAAAGATCTGAAAATTATACACAATGTTCTTCAGTGTGTTTTATGTAATTCCTCCTGTTAGCACAGGATTGGTTTATGCCTCAGCTTTGCATGAGTCCTTCATTATTCATTTTGGAAAATGAATATAATTGTTATGGGATATTTTATTTATTTTGGGGAAAATTAAAATTATATTGGGTTATGTGCAATCTCCAAGTTCAAGCATTGATCGACATCTCAAGACAACACTAGACAAAGACACAGGCCAATGCCAGCATATCGATCAAGTTATACACAAAGCGCCAAGAGAGAGACCAACATTCAAATTTAAGGTGTCAAATGTTAAGAACAAGCATTGACAACACTCTCACAAGGTTCCAAGCATCAAAAGAACCCATGGATTTATGCTACTGAATTTCATGCAGACACACAGGTAGGCGCTACCTAAAGGCACTACCGAAATTTTGGCAGAGACCAAATTGTGCAGAATTATTTTGCAAGGATGCTTCTGCCAGTTTTGAGTGACTAACTTAAAACTGGGATTGTGAACAATTGAGAAGGTATTTTTGAAAACTGGAGGAGGTTTTGTTCATAACATTCAAAATAACAAAAACCTCTCTCATTTTTTCAAAATGTGTTATGGTTTGAGAGATATTAGACATATAAGTGGCGCTACCAACTGTTTTATAATGACACTACCCAATTTCCTATAGCGGTCACAGTTTTGATATTCGCCTTGTTGGGAGGTTGCCACCTGTCAAGGAGGATTCGAATGGAATCTCAAGGATTAGTTAGATGTCAAGGGACACTCGCACCTAGGATTTAGCTCCATCAAAGGCCTCATGCAATGAGGTGGAAACAATTTATTAATGACTTCCAACAAATTCCTGATAATTAGCAGTTTGTTGGATTGTTGTCTCTTTGATTGTTGCCACCTATCTCCAAGGCTTAGAATCTAATGGAGGAGATGGGATTCGACCTCCTAAGGTTATTTGGATTCTATTTTCTATTTAAGGAAGGAGCCATCTCTTGGGGAAGGGGATTCATGAGCCAAGAGAGGCTTGAGAGAGTAGGAGCAGTTTTAGTTGCTCATTTTTAAGCCTGAGGGCCTGTTTGTTATGAAATTTTCTGCCATTAAATATTCATGAGAGTTGTTATCAGATTGTCTTCTTTGTTTTCACACTTTTTTGTTATCTTCTTTCTTGAGCATATTGCAGGTTTTGAGGATCATATTTGCCATTGATTGATGGATTCATGAACAACAGAGGATCTGTTGTATATTTTCCATTAAATCATTGTTCATTGTTTAAGCAAATCTTTATCTATTGCAGAAAGAATCTCTGTTAAATGGGTGTTCTTCTTTTTGTCATATTCACCATGCTTTTACTCATCATTATATATCTCGTTGTCTGATATATAGTTTGATTGCCTTTGATCCGTAAGATGTTACGACTCCATGCCCAATGGAATGCCTCTGCAGAATTTTTGCTACCCTCTCCCTTTATTTCTCATCTTGCTAATCCACCTATTCAAAACCAAAATTATATTTTACATTTTGATGGGTGTTGAGCTTACACTTTAGCAGTCAAAGTGTGTCTTTCAGTGCTAACATTTTCGGCATCGTTGCCGGGGACAGATTTGAGCAGATTGGAAATCTCCCTGGGAAGAAAGACATTGCACAACTCCAACTTTAGATGGTGACTGAAGTTGGACACCTTCAAGACTGCACATTCACCATGGCAACTCCATTGTTCAGAATCTTTTGGTGACTCCACTGTAATGAGACAAATTAAATGGCTATGAAGGCTATCATGTCCAAGAGGTTTGCCCCACTCAATTTCTAAGCCATAGAGGATTATCCACATCCTGTGCCTCTTATTGATGAATGGAAAGATCTGCTGGCCAAATTTTATGAAGGTAAGGATGACAACCCTGTTTAGAATGTTCATGAATTTCATAATTTGATGCATCAGCTTGACATCCATCATGAAGATATATTGATGAAAATGTTCATGTATTCATTGGATGGGGATGCACATAAATGGTATTTCTCATTACCCCCTTCTAGCATTTCATCCTTGAAGGATTTCCATAGAGTATTCAATGAACAGTGCAAAAGGTTTTATCCCTCTGGAAGTATTTTTCATAATTGCTGCGAGGGATATGTAGAATATGCTCAAGATTTGTTAGATTGCTCTGCTGAATATAAAGATGAAAATGATTTTATTCACGGTCCAAATGAAAGTATTGATGAAGATCTAGAAAGTATGGATGATGAGGACCTGTTTGAAGCAAGTTATCATTTTTCTTCGCAAGTTTATTGCCATGATGATCAAGGGATGTTAGTTGTAGATGAAATCAATGAAGAAATGATAGTAGATTCTCATGATCTCTCTTCGAAAACAAATAATGATTCATATGCTCCTTTGTGTACAACTAATGAAAATATTCATCACCATGGTCAATTTGCAGAAGAGAAAGAAAACAATTGTTGTTTTATCCAAAGGAAAAACATACTACCTCCTCCTTTAACTGAAGAAGAGATAGATCAACTCCTGAACAGTTATGTTACAACCCATGCTTACACAGATTTGCAGCATTCACACAACCCTGAACATGTGAGTGAAACTTCTTCTATTACTGAAAATTAAAATCTGAGTTTAAATGATCACAACCATGGAACTTTACAAGAAGTTAGTAAAACAATTTATGATGGTGATTTCCTGCCAGAGGATCAACTTGTAGACACTGTTTTGTTTCATGAAGAAGATAGGGCTGTCATTTTTAATAACCTTGAAGAATGTTTGTTGTTTGAAGATGCTTTAGACTATGATTTGGAGGAGTGTGGATCTGAGATAGATAGCTTCACAGTTGATATTCTGAGCATTTGTTTGACTAATGATACTTCTATTTTAGTTGTTGAACCTAGATACGATGAGTACAATGATGATTAGATGGTTGTTTCTTTAAAACAATTTGCTGCAGGTTTTTCATGGAGGGATGATGGTCTTCATACATATTTTAGCAATCTTAATAGAGATGCCATAGAAGATGATCTTGAAGGGTGTTCATATATTCTCTTTGAGAATGATCATGAGCATAATGATGTAGAAAAAAGAGTAGTCCTAGATGTTTTAAAACCTTAGAACCAAATATTTTTACAATATCCTTTTGCTGGCCTCTTAGAGTCATTTAATGGAGGAGTATGCTATGCCATGAATGTTTTGTCACTGGATTCGTGAAAAAGTTTGAACATTTATGTTCAACATCATTTCAAAAGGGAGTTGTCATTTTCATTTTTCAGCCTGCTCAAAGAAAATGTGAGCAGGATTCGAGTAAATAGCCATTACTAGATTGGCTTCATTGGAATTTTTGTATAATTTGATTCAACAAGGATTTTCAGTAGATTAGAGTAGGTGTGTGCAATAAGCTTGTTGGACAAGCATCGTTTTCATCATTTTTGCCAGTTTCAGGTTTCATTTGCATTTAGTTTCAGCTGAAGGTCACAGATCAAAGCAGATTGTAGAGGTTAAAGGTTGGGAGCAGCCCTAGGATAAGGAACTGAAACTACAAGAGTTCTTAAAGCCTCACAGGGAGGACTCTATCCCCCATGGAGCCTATGTTAGCACAAGATTGTTTTATGCCTAAGCTTTGCATGAGTCCTTCATTATTCAATTTGGCAAATGAATATAATTGTTATGGGATATTTTATTTATTTTGGGAAAAATTAAAATTATATTGGGTTATGCCCAATCTCCAAGTTCAAGCATTAATCGACATCTCAAGAAAACACTAGCCAAATACATAGGCCAATTCCGACATATCGATCAAGTTATACACAAAGCGCTAAGAGAGAGACCAACATTCAAATTTAAGGTGCCAAGTGTCAAGAACAAGAATTGACAACACTCTCACAAGGTTCCAAGCATCAAAAGCACCCATGGATTTATGCTACCGAATTGAACGCAGACACATAGATGGGTGCTACCTAAAGGCGCTACCGAAATTTTGGCAGAGACCAAATTGTGCAGAATTATTTTTCAAGGATGCTTCTGCCAGTTTTGAGTGACTAACTTAAAACTGGGATTGTGAACAATTGAGAATGTATTTTTGAAAACTGGAGGAGGTTTTTGTTCATAGCATTCCAAATAACAAAAAATCTCTCAGTTTTTCAATATGTGTTATGGTTTGAGAGATATTAGACATATAAGTGGTGCTACCAACTGTTTTACAATGACGCTACCCAATTTCTTGTAGCAGTCACGGTTTTGATATTCGCCTTGTTGGGAGGTTGCCACCTGTCAAGGAGGATTCAAATGGCTTCTCAAGTATCAGTTAGATGTCAAGGGACACCTACACCTAGGATTTATATCCATCAAAGGCCTCATGCAATGAGGTGGAAACAATTTATTAATGACTTCCAACAAATTCCTAAAAATTAGCAGTTTGTTGGATTTTTATCTCTTTGATTGTCGCCACCTATCTCCAAGGCTTAGAATCCAATGGAGGAGATGGGATTCAACCTCCTAAGGTTATTTGGATGTTACTTTCTATTTAAGGAAGGAGATATCTCTTGGAGAATGGGATTCATGAGCCAAGAGAGGCTTGAGAGAGTAGGAGCAGTTTTAGTTGCTCATTTGTAAGCCTGAGGGCCTGTTTGTTATGAAATTTTCTTCCATTAAAGATTCATGAGAGTTGTTATCATATTGTCTTCTTTGTTTTCACACTTCTTTGTTATCTTCTTGCTTGAGCATATTGGAGGTTTTGAGGATCATATCTGCCATTGATTGATGGACTCATGAGCAACTTGAGGATCATATCTGCCATTGATTGATGGAATCATGAGCAACAGAGGATCTGTTGTAGCTTGCCCATTAAATCATTGTTCATTGTTTAAGCAAATCTTTATCTATTGCAGAAAGGATCTCTATTAAATGGGTGTTCTTCCTTTTGTCATATTCCCCATGCTTCTACTCATCATTATATATCTCTTTATATAGTTTGATTTCCTTTGATTCGTAGGATGTTATGAATCCATGCTCAATGGAATGCCTCTGCAGACTTTTTGCTTCCCTCTCCCTTTATTTCTCATCTTGTTGATCCACCTATTCAAAACCAAAATTAACTTTTACATTATGATGGGTGTTGAGCTTACACTTTATCAGTCAAAGTGTGACTTTCAGTGCTAACACCTCTAGGTGTCACTACTTGGAACCTCTCAGAAAAAGAGTTATAGCAAAAATGACATACCTTGCTGAATTCTGGCTTATTCTAGAGAGCAATCTTGTAGAGCGTGCCCCACACAGAATATTTGTTGAATGGGTATGAAAATGTTACACAACATACTACCGACTGTACTCTAACCAACACATTTGGTCTTACTAAATTTGGATCTGTTATGAAGAAGTTATGACGTTTTTACCCGAAACACCTGTTTTAGACTAGTTTCAAGACTAGCCACAAACCCTATTTTCCACTGAGTGTAACTCCAAAAATACAACGACCCACAAGATGAAGTTTTTACCACAGATACTTGGATATGTTACCTTAGTGTCTTAGCAATTTCACTGTCTGAATCAGTCTAGAAAAACAATTATTGCGAAAATGGTGAGATGACCTGTAAATAACATACCTTAGAAAGTATCATCAAAAGAATTTATACTCCATTGAATTTCGGCCTTCTTTTCTTCACCTTCCCTCTGAAGTTCGGCTTAGATATAAAATGATAGAGTCTTCCCTCTTATTTATACTCTCCATCTTCTAGGTCACTTAACCCATTTCTAGGTCACTTAACTTATTTTCCTCATTTTTAGGGTTAACCACTTGCCATAATTAGAAATTTCACCATTACTTTATCATTTAAATATTCCTCCTTGACTTTGTCACCTCACTTTATCATTTAAATAATCTTCTTTGATTTTGTCACTTCACTTTATTATTTAAATAATATTATTTTATTTTGTCACTTCACTTTATTATTTAAATAATTCTTCTTGACTTTGTCACTTTACTTTATCATTTAAATAATAATTTCTTCTTTGCAAGTTCTTTGACTTCTTTGACCTTTTGGGGCTTCAAGCCAACATATGAGGGTCCTTCAACTTCGTAAGGCCATAAATCTCAAACCGTGAGGAGTTATGTGACATTCCACATACCACCAGAAATGCCATGACATGTACTATCCATCTAGAATAGACTTACCTACAAATATATCAAAACTAATACCACTGTCCATCAAACAAACTTGGGTCCATTACCTAAACCTGGGTTCTCCAACTTCTCATGGCCATAACTCTCTAACCGTGAGGAGTTATGTGATGTTCCACATATCACCATAAATAGAATGACATGTACTATCCATATAGAATAGTATTACCTTAAAATATATTAAAACTCATACCATTATACATGAAACAACGTTGGGTCCATTACCCAAACCTTTGTGCTACCGAAATTTTCTACTAGACTTTCTCCAAGGGTTGACATCAATATACAATATCACTCTCCAATGGTTGACATCAATGAAAACCAACAATCCATACCAACTATCCATCAACCTAAGCCAATTGTATGACAATTACTTCTTGAGGTATTGTCTTTTTTTGAAAATTTAATGAGTTATACTAGCTTGTTGTTTGAATCTTTATATCCATGGAATTATATGTGCATATTAAATAACACCCTTAATTTTTTTTACTCATGAGCAATGGGAGCAAGCATTCAACATTCATGCATAATTTAAAATAAAATAAACCCTATCTCTTAACCAAAATAGTTTGAACCCACAATTATCATTAAAAAGGAAGTTAGCACTTCCATTTCAAGTCTAATCTAGACATTATGGACCATGCTCCCTACCCTGGATCGAGCCTAGAATGCACACCATTGACAAAAAGGGGGAAGGAATAATTTAAGGAAGTTCATAGCTTAGTTCCATAATCATGGGATGACCCTGAATAATTAATAAGAAATGCATATATTGGAAATGCTTTAGAAGCTTATTTCTAGCAGCCCAAGTCTAGCAATGGAACCATTGACCCCCTAGTGAAACCACCATTCAACTTGTGGAAGAAACCCTGGAGAAATCATCCCAAGAAAGATTCTACATTCAACCATAGAACCTTCTTTCTTTTGAATATAATGGCTAGCCTAAGAATTCCCTCCCCTTATTATAATTTCAAACCCTAAATAAAAGGAAAAAGAAATGCACCTGGCTTGCCAATTAGAAAACTTACTATTAAATGCATATTGACAATAGAAACAATGAGGTCATGGAAGGAGATAATGTTGTGGACACCTCCAATCTCAACATAAAGTGGGAGATCAAGAAGCATAGCATGCAATCAACCCATATTTTCCCATCAATTACCCAAACCCATGGATGATTTCTCACCCAAAAGGTCATGGGAAGGATCAAGCTACCTTGGCCATGTCACTGGATTCCCTAAGTATCATATGGAAAAGTTGTTACATGAGTGCCATAGTGGGCATTTCTTTTGTTTCCTTATGATTAATCTAAGTTCATCTATATGCATTATGGTTTTATATGGTTGTAGTTTGTATTTTATAGTTGTGTTTATAATTTGTTACATTTTTATGCTTTGAGGTTATGGTTTGAGGTTATGTTTTATGATAAATGCATTTTATAACTAGATTTTTTTATCATTCTTATAGGCTATATGTGTTACAACAAGATTTGCCTCACCCCATACAATCTTGCACAAAGGGCCTTATTCCATTTCCCTATGCAGACTTATCTTCCCTGTTGATAAATATCCAGAGACAAAAATTAATATTTTTCCACATATACGCATCTTGCACACTATACAACATGCGTATATGCAGGCTACTCCACTACAACTCGCGTACATCGGGATTTGTGCCAAAAATGAAATTGAATGTCGTGTTTCCATGTCATGACAAGAGAACTTTGATCCTTGGCCTTCCATATACTAGAAACGTTCCGACTTGGTCCTCTAGTTCCATTTTGAAGGCTATAAAGAGGCTAATTCCAAGCTATGGAAGAGGAGAAATAATTCAACTTTGAGAGCAAAGTTACTCTGGAGGAATTATTTACTTCATATTGAGTCTGCATCCCTTTGTCCTTTAAATCTGAACACAATGTTCATCCCCCAAACTCTTCCCTTATTGATTGAAAACCTCATTGTTTCTCTCTTATGAGCTTGCCTTTGGTGAAGGATTGATGTGGTGGAGGCCCAGCTGGAAGGAACTTAGTTTCTCGGTTCCAAACTGTGCCGACACGGAAATCTGTAACGTTTTCACTTCTGTTGATCGTTTATTAATATAAATACTCTTTTCCCGTCCAATTGATATCTAGAAAATATATGAGTTATTGTCCATGGGCGTATTTGTTATGTTTATTAATGGATTATGCTATCTAATGTGCTAACCTTTTGTATTACCACCATATGCTTGCTTTGCTTGTTTGTTGAGAACTTGTCGTAGGTATATATCTTTGGGTCGAAGTGCTCAACAATGGACTTCATCAAACATTTGGATGAGGTAGGCCTCTTTCTTATATCGCTTGCATATTGGTTTATATAGCATGTTATTGGGATATAGTTGATTTCTGCAGTCATTTCTGTCTATTGTGGTTTACCCTAGCCATAAAGAAGTTTTCATCGTAACATAATTTACGACTCCACTGGGGATTAAATCTTCTTTCTTAGGGTTTGGAGTACTTTTCTCCTTAGATTGCTCTCGTTTCAATTGTGTTTCGTGTCGCATCATTGCTTGACAGTTTCTGGTCACTCTGGGTCTGATTTCTCATCCTTTCTCTCTTTCCTGGCCTTTTTTTGAAGCATATACGCGCCTTTTGCCTTGACAGTCACGTACATACGCTGACTGTGTCACTGCAAGATGCGTATATACGCTTTTTTTTCTTGAACAGTCGTGTACATTAGTCTGCCTTACTTGTTAGTTGGGTCTGGTGGTTGTTGGGTGAGATTTGATGTTTGCTAGGTCTTCTTAGGTCTCTGTAGTACATGTTAAGTTCTTGTGGGATGACAAGAAACCCTTCTTTGGTTGAATTTATGGGCAAAGTATTTCTTGTCATCTTTTCATTTTAATTGTCCTTGTACATCGGGTTGGGTGTTTTGTTGCTTGGTATCCTGCTTGAGTTGTCTCTTTTTATACACAGTAGGGTTATATATCAAGTTACTTTTCGGTCCATGCATTTTCAGTTTTGTTATATTGAAAATACAAAAAAAAATAGGCATTTTGCATTACTTGTCATTTTTGTCTTTTGAGTTTTTTTTCATTAGCTTAGTGCATACAGTAAAAGATTGCATTTTTACTTCCGAATTGTAGAGTTGAATTTGAGAATTGCATTAGTCTTTAGAAGCATATCATTCATTGAAAGTTAAAGTTAGGAATTTGCATTATTTCCATATTTACTTTTCTTGCAGAGTCATAACACCATGGGTTTCACTACCATAACTTTTTGAGTAACCACATCCATTAAAATCAACGCTATAATTTAAAATTAATTAGTCATGATTTTACTTTCTAGGGTGCACAAACTAGCCTAGGATTTAGTGCCTTGGAATAGGATTTTGTGAGTAAACTTCTCCAAGGAAATTAAATCAACATATGTGTATGAGTCAAGGAGTGGATAAATCCATTGCATAATTGGTAAGATCAGGAGCCTCCACTCACACCAGAGTTAATCATGAGGTCACACGAAGTCGGTTGAAGGGATATTCCCCCGATACCTTCCTAGCATCAAAAATATTTCTGGGGATCTATTCGTATCTAGGGATCTTTCTAGTGCCTTTAACTCTATGAGAGGCGGTGCTTTCAAGGTTTCGGGCTTTGCTACCCTTCCCATACGGCAGACTTGACTTACTACTGCTCGCCTGTGCATCAATTATACAGTGGTTTATTAGTTGCTTGACTTGGGTATCTCATAAGTTACTTGCAGAAGTTATTCTGTAGGTACCTTGGGTCAGATAAGGGTCAGAAAACACATAGCCTTTATGGAGGATTACCTCTCCGGGGGGATCTAACCGATTGGTTGGTAAGCCCACGAGGGCCCTTATAACTGATTATGTTATCTCCGATATTTAGCAAGGAGTCTCAGGCCCTTCTTAGGAGAGACATACCTTCTTTAGAGAGGGAGGCCACTCAACCACTTTACCTCGTTTGCATGCATTTTGGCCGTTTGACTTTTGGTGTGCTCTTTGATTACTAGTAGGCCTTAGGATATATTTTGTATCTTTAGAGTCTTGAGTCATCGTGGAGTCGGAACAACCTCCCCACAGGTCCCGTCGCTTTTTACAGTTACCACCGGATTTCGGGTCTTTTCCTTCTAAAAGGCATAGAGTTATTATATGTGGTACACACATCCACCGTTCAGACTTGTGATTCTACAAGGATGAGTACTGAACCTAGTCTTCAGAACACTGGGAGCCCTTCGACTCCCACACCCACTATAGTTAATGGCACCACTTCAACTCCTACAACCTCAATGGTTGTAGTGTTGGAGGAACCTATCATTACTATGGCTCGACCTATAGTAAATGCTCAAGCTACTGCCTCAAACCCCTTTGGGTCTCTTGGTCACTCACCGGGCTACAATGTTCAGTCCATCCCTATGGATTCTAGTCCCTTTTCTTATGGTATGCCCCAACTTTACTTCACAGTTTTTGAACTCCATCCTAGCTGCTGACCCTAATGGTAGAATTGGGCTTGGGGGTAGTACACCTCCCTACACTCCTTTTTCATTTGGTGGATCTCAAATCCATCAAATGACTCCTAATATGGGAGGAATTCCTGATTTTAACCCCGGGAGAAATCCTCCCACTTTTGGGTGGAATAATCAACCTGGCAGAAAAGATTCGGCTCAAGTTCCATCCTACAACCCTACATCCTTGATGCAGATTCCGACCAATACATTTGGCATGATGAATCCACCTCTATCCTCCAGATTCCCACCCAGAGGGGGTCATTTTCACTCTTTGGGTAACCCCCAACCTCGATCTAATCCGGCTAGGGGAAATTTCTATAACCCTCAACAGAAAATTCTTACTGGAATGATGCCCAACATGCCTTTTATGAATCAGCCCGAAGGAGGGCATTATAACGTTGGACAGGGCCATGGTGCTTACCAGAACCCTGGATGGCCTACAGTTCCTCAAGCACATTCTTTCCCGGGAGCTTGGGGCCAGATGTCGCAACCCTGTCTCCCTTTTCTAGCCATGCTTAATCTGCTAGACTTGTCTAAGTTAATGAATGACCCTTTGAGTCATGATCCTACATGGCCCCCTGCCCCCACCAATCTTCCTTTGAACATCCCAAAGTTTGAGGGTAAGAATGCAGAGGATCCTGATGATCACATCATTACCTTTCACCTTTGGTGCTCATCAAATTCCCTTAATGACGATTCTATTCGATTAAGATTATTTCAACGCACCCTCATTAGAGGTTCTATTAAATGGTAGATCCACCCAAATTCTAGAGCCATCTAGAACTACTCTATTTTTTAGGACATGGGTCAAACCCCTTGTGCGATGTCGGCTTTGGAGGTATTCCAGACGTGTCCTTCACAGAGAAATGCCTTACTCTCTGCTTTAGGAGCTCTAGAACCTAGTGGCTCAAAAGTTATCAAATTCGACGTCGCAGATGTGAAGCCTCACTTTCCTTACCATGTGTCTTTCCAAATCCACGTGGAGTACTCAAAGTATACCATCAAACGTGTGGTTGTTGATGAAGGCGTTGCTACATGTGTGATGTCTCTGATCTGTTGGAAAGCTCTCAATTCTCTGACTCTTTCCAAGTAATCAAACATGTTGGATGCTTTTTACGATCATTCCTTCTGCCCTCACAATATTCTTCCTACCTTTCCGATCCAGTTAGGTGGGAAGACGGTAGAGGTGGAGGTAGAGGTAGTTGATGTGCCTCTTGATTATAACTTGTTACTAGGATGCATTTGGATCTATGCTATGGTCGCCATTGTATTGTTCATCTTCCATACTCTTTGTTTTCCTCATGAAGGGAAGATCATGACGATCGACCAGTTATCCTTTGCATACTCTAGTCCTAATGCATCTATTGGACTGTCGATCCCTATGATAGACAATTCTCAGTCGACAACTAAGAATATCGGTGTCAGAATGTATTCTTCCCTTATTGGTACTTTCGACTTCATGACATTGATTCACCACGTTTATGCCATATCTAGTAGACCCGCCTCGACAGGGTGGTCCATTCCTTTCCAAACTTCCTATTTTAGTGATCCGTGGACCCTACCTTCCCCTATTTCATCTTGTGAAGGTCAATTGCATGCTGGAATGGCCATGCCACTATTGACAACAAAGATTGTGTATCAAGTTGTTCTTGACTCTTCCGCTGATCTCGATCCTGTTCCCTCGCCGACAGACGAGGAGGATCATGTTCTTAGGCCCATGTGGGCCACTTCATTGTCTTGTTTACATGATTGCATCGATGGGACTTTGCCTTTATACAAATATATCATCGAAGCCATGAATGGTTCTGCAAACCTTGGGATGATATGCATCACCACTCTTATTTTCTCCCAGAGCTTGAGAGAATCGAACAAGATGAATTTTGATCTACTTTGAGTGATATAGTCGGTCACATCATAGTTCCACTTGATATGCACGACATTTATGCTGAAGGAAACATGGCGAGTATTTATCCTACCATCACGATTGACATCTCTCATACCCCTGACAAGGTTGAAAACATAAATATCAGTGCAAATTGTTCACCAGACGAAATCCTGATCTACACCAAAATCTTCAAGGAATTCTGAGATGTATTTGCTTGGTCATATGAAGAGATGCCAGGGATAGACCCTCATATTGTCAAACATGAGATTAGAACTTATCTGGATACTAAGCATGTTCGACAACGTCTTAGAACTATCAACCCTCGAAAGGCCCCTGCTATTAAGGCAAAGGTGGAGAAGCTACTTAATGTTGGATTCATTTACCTAGTTCCCTTGAATGAATGGGTATCCAACCCCATTCCTATGGATAAGAGGAAGGAAACATCCGTATATGCATGGCCTTTCATGACTTGAACAAGGCCTATCCTAAGACAACTTCTCGACACCTTTCATCAATCAAATTCTTGACTAGTGTGCGGGAAGCGAAGTATTTTATTTTATGGGCGGATTTTCAGGGTATAACCAAATTCAAATCAAACCTGAGGATCAACACAGGATGGCATTTATTTTTCCTTGGGGTGCTTTTGCATACCGTAAAATGTCTTTCGGCCTTAAAAAAGCAGGAGCAACCTTCCAACGTGCCAGGACTTTTTCTTTTCACGATCTTAAGCACATAGTCGAAGCTTACCTTGATGCTCTTGCTTCTCACTCTCACAAGAGAGTGGATCATGCTATACAACTTCAACTTGTTTTTGAAAGATGTCGTTACTATAGAATCCGGTTGAACCCTCACAAGTGCATCTTTTGCGTTAAGTCTAGTCTTCTTTTGGGTTTTCTAGTTTCTGAGACTTGGATCATGGTGGATACACTAAAGGTTGAGGCAATACTTTGGTTGTCTCCCCCGTGCACGATTAGACAACTTCAGGGTTTACAGGGGAAAGATAACTTTCTTCATCGGTTTATAGTGAATTATGCCAATATCACTAAGGGTTTCATGCGTCTCTTGAAGAAGGACACCCCTTTTATTTGGGATGAGCGAGCCCATGAGTCCTTCAATGCTTTGAGTAAAGACTTGGTATCGACACCTCTGTTGAAGCCTCCTAACTATAGTATAGATTACTTACTTTATATCTCCACATGTGAGGATACGATTGGTATGATTCTAGTTCAGGAAGATGATGAGTTCCACGAGCACATCGTCTACTATCTTAGTCAAACCTTGGTTGGTCTTGAACTTAATTATTCTCACGTTGAAAAGCTAGCTTTGGTTGTCGTTCACGCAGTCCAACGTTTGTGTCACTATATATTACTCTTCAAGACTACGGTGATTGCTGATTTAAATCCATTTCAGTACGTCCTTACCAGACGTATCATAGGGGGAACATATAATAAATGGATTTTCATTTTACAGGAGTTTGATATCGATTTCGCTTCTGCGAAATCCAAGAAATCCCTAGTCTTCACAGAGTTAATATATGATTTTCCATGATTAGATAAGGTCGTTATCCATGTTGATTCATTTGCAGATGAACACATTTTTCTTGCCTCGTCATCTGACCCCTGGTATGGAGACATTGTTCTCTATCTTCAAACCTTGAAGTTCCCTCAACATCTCTCACGATATGACCGATGACGTATAAGATACCAAGCTAAGAAATATACTATCATCAATGACACTTTCTATTGCCGAGGAATAGACAATATCTTGCATCATTGTTTAACTCACAGAGAAGCTGAGTCTGTCCTAAATGATTGCCATAGTGGGGCTTGTGGTGGTCATCTATCCAGGCTTGCGACAACCCAAACAATTTTGCGAGTTGGTTATTTCTGGCATACTATCTTTAAAGATTGTATTGAAGCAGTTAAGAAGTGTCACGCCTGCCAGGTGTTCACTTGAAAAATGTGCTCACATCCAGCCCCTCTTCACCCAGTCATTACCGTTGGTCCCTTCACCAAGTGGGGGGTGGACTTCGTGGATTGCAACCCAACTTCGACTAGGGGGAATCAACACATTATCATGGTTTTTGATTACTTTACTAAGTGGGCTGAGGCCATGCCTACAGTTCAATCTGATGGGAAGACTACAACCTTCTTCGTATTCAATCAAATTATCGCCCGGTTCAGTATCCCGAGTGAGATTGTCACTAATCATGGTAGTCACTTTCAGAACGAAATGATGGAATAATTAGCATCTAAGCTGGGGTTTAGAAATGGTCATTCTTCTCCTTATTACCCCCAGGAAAATGGACAATTAGAGGCCTTCAACATGTCTCTCAAGACCATTTTGAAAAAAACTATCAGTCAGAGCAAGTCCAATTGGCACATCATGCTATATTCCGCACTCTGGGCATACTAAACCTCGGTCAAAACTGCCACCAGTTTTTCCCCTTTTCAGTTAGTGCACGGTGTGGAGTCGATTTTACCAATTGAATGCAAAATGCCTTCTCTTAATTTGGCAGTCGCGCTCCTACCCAACACTCCTGATATCGAGCGACGCCTTGTACACCTATAGAGTCTTGATGAGCAGCGTCAAGATGCCTCTACGACTATCGAGGTGAACAAAAAATGTGTCAAGGTCCAATATGATAAGTATGTATATCCTCGGTTGTAGGCCGAGGGTGACTTGGTCCTATTTTATGATCAAGTTAAAGAAACACTGGGGGCAGGCAAGTTTAAGCCCATGTGGCACGGTCCTTACATCGTGCGATGTGTTCTAGAAAAAAGGAGCCTATGAGTTAGAATATTATGAAGGGAATAGGTTGGCTAAGCCCAGAAATGGGCTCTACTTGAAAATATATTACGCTTGAGCCCCAGGCTTGGGCGGAACTCGTTGTATACTAATGTAATTTAGTGTATATATCTTTTTCCTTTCTTTTTGTCCTCAGGTTGCTTATCCAGTTTTCACTTGGTTGACAGATGTCAACGAAGTCTTTGGTCTACCTAGGATTCGCAGACAGAGCTAGTCGTCATACACAGAACTTGGCTTTTGCCGCTTGGGTGGTTTACTCACCCGAGGGTCTACTGGTGTCTTCAGGTGGCGTATGCCTAGGGCCATCCACAAACAATGTGGCTGAATATAGCGTCGTTATAGAAATTTTACGCGATGCTATCTCACATGGTCTTCAGTCTTTAGTGGTTGACCCGGACTCCCAGTTAGTAGTACATTAGTTGAACGACAATTACCATGTGCGTGATACTACTTTACTCCGATGATTCCTACGGGTACATCTTTTAGAACGACAATTTGATTTTATTACATATTGTCATATTGCTAGGACTTCTAATCATGTATATGATGCTTATGCTAATTTTGTTTTAGATTGGAATTTGTCACATAACTAAAGCAAAGAAAACCATCTCATCAATGTACACATTGTAAAATATAAGTAAAGCCGAAAAATCCCTTTTTAAATATTTCAAAAAAATGGTGTTTATAGTACAAAATTGGGGCTAATACCCTCAATACACATATACAACCAATACTACAGCTATCCCACGACATCTATGCCTGTGGCATTGGATGTGTGTCATGGTAACAAACCAGGACGTTTGCGAGATGCCGAAAGAGTCATACCCATGCCCCAGGTACACCAACCACCTGTCCCTGCATGGCTTCAGGAAGATCCTCTACCTAAACCATGGGAATCCTGTGAGTCAAACATGACATGTTTCCCTGCACATTTTGTAGGACCCTCTCATATTCTCCTCCCACTGCCTCGTCTCCTCGGTTCCTCCAATGATGTCGAGGGAAACCTTCTAGCCATCGTGGACCCACGTCTGCGTTACACAAGTGTCTAATTAATACTTAAGCACCATCCAAAAATATTTTTGTTCTATTATACAAAAATAAAAAAAAATGGAATATGTAAAAAACTTTGATATACCTATGTCACGATAGGTGGACCTTGGTGGAAGTGGTATGTCTGTATCTCCTCGAAAGTCTATCCCTGCATAGGGGTAGTCATCTAGGGAAATGACCTTCTGCTCCCACCAGTAGAAGAAATCCTCGTCGTAGGGTGTCGACACCCTACCTCCCCCTTGCCGCCTCATTACCTCGGTCCACTATGCCATAGCTGGATCGCGAGGTCCTTTAGGAAGAATTTCGACTCTAGGTCCTAGACCTAGAATCCGCTCAAAAAAGAAACTACATAGGATAGAGGCAAACCCAAAATTTCTCTTACTCCCCTATTTGCACTCTGTTAACTGGCTCTTCATATTTTCCAGTAGTGAGGTACACTAGTCATATACTGTAGGTCTCATACACTGCACTGCATAGAACATGAGAGGCCTCGATGCCTGGTGCAATAAGGCCAAACCTGTGATCCTGGTCAATACAAGGACAATAATCTTCAGGCTGAGATTGTTTATTTCCCAGATAGGGACTTGACTCCCTACCTTAGGAGTCCTTTCTACACAATGGGCGTCAATGTACTCCTCTATTTTCATCCCGCTCCCTGCTCCCCGTGATTTGAGGTGTACAACCTCTCCCCGACATGATAGACCAGTCAAAAAGTAAATTTCCTCTACTTCAATTCTCAATGGTTGCCCATCGAGATTGAAACTTTCACTCTCAGGGTCCCAGTAACCCACAAGCATCTCGAGCAACCTCATCTGGGCTCTCATTCCTTTGAGCGCCCAAAATTTATACAGGCCACATCTCTTTAAGGCCATTTGGGCCCCCGGATCTCGATCTACAACAACATCGGCCTCCTTATGCTCTCTTTCTCTCTGTTCAAGAAGCATCCTGCCAAAGACAAATAAAAAATTGAGTTAGAACCCTTGAAATTCTTTGTTTGTGTGCCTGTATGCAGTCTACTTCAATTACAGTCACATGTAGGGCTTGATATACACTCCCTGTAGTTTACACAGGCGCGTATACCACGTCATATACGTGACCCGATTGAAGCCATCCCGCATACACCGAATTTCACATTTTGCGCCCTCAATAACTAAAAATTTGAAACCTAATTCAAAAAATTAATCCACTGAAATTGAAGAGGAAGGGAAGTAGGTTTACGTGATTCACACGGTTGCTAATTTCGTTGCTTAATGCTCCTGCAATCGTTGTTTGAATCTCGAAGGTATTTTGGTCCAATTTGCACTAGTTGGGTAAAAAATCAAAATGGTATAGTAATTTTTTATTTTGTTACTATTTATAAATTATTTTTACCCACATTCTATAGTTTTAATCCATTTTTTCACCTAATGGACTAATACAAAGGTGGATTGAGTGATTTTTTGCAGTTTTAACCCGGGATTCTTGCATAGTTCAATGTTATGTCGATCGTTCATCACCACAGGAAGGTATTTTCATTACCCAACATATAAGATAGGTATCCACTCCGTTATGCATTTTTCACATTATCCTATAACTGTCACTCTTTATGCCTTAGGTACGAAACCATTTTTTGCAACACTGTGTTAAGAACCAAATATCAATATAGCATAGAAAAACCTCAGAATAAGTACTCAACGCCTTGAAAAAGAGAGAAATTCAGATAATAAGCCTATTTGAGGGGGCAACCTCCTTATGCCCACATAAATGTACAATTCCAAGATGATTCCAAATGAAAATGTCTCCTTGGTATATATAGGAGACTAGGAGGTATAATTGCAACTAATGGAATAAAGCTGACATAAATAAAATAACATTACTAATGTAATATGCCCCAATTAAAGGGTAATGACCCAATATTAGGGCTTAACATGCCCATCCCCTTGAGACAAGTGTTGTCCGCAACGCTTGAGTAACTCTGGATGCTTCTATATAAAAGACTCATCTTCCCAAGTGGAATCTTCAGCTGGTAGTTTCCTCCATTTAATGAGATACTCTAAAATGGATCTATTCCTCAGCTGGCGAACTCTTGTGTCAGTGATGGCTTCAGGCTCCAATATGATTTTTCCTTCCTCGTCAAGTTCTAGAAATATAGTTTGAACTGGGATCTTGTTGCCTATAACCTTCTTTAAGCATGAAACATGGA
>JASDQU011310122.1:0-18448 GCA_032191745.1 Picea mariana
CAGTGACCTAATTCATCATTATGCAGATTATGACTTGTCATTGAGGAGAGGAGGGGCATCTCAAAAGAGATAGTTCAGTGTATTCCAAGAGGAAGACACCAGTTGGTTGATTTCAGTGTTGAAAGACACACCCTATTCACCGGGAAGATCATCCAGGTCTTTCATCATTCTTCATTGATTCCGCAGTGCTCCCATATTCCGGGTATTATCATTTAGTTGCTTATTTGTATTCCGGCTAAGATCCTTTTGTCTTTTGATCTAGCAGAGTGTTGTTATTTTATTCAGCCGCAGTTTCTTATTTATATTCTGGCTAAGATCCTTTGTATGTTGATCTAGTCGAGTATTGTCATTTATTCAGCCACATTCGACCATTTTGTAATCAAAAAATATATCATAATACAAACTTTATAGTCCTTTTTCACGTTTATTATTTGTATGATCATTTATATGTTGTAAATCTTTGATCCTACACACATTAGCAACATTTTCTAGACTAGCCAAGTCAGGAACATTACAGTCGATAGCCCATTCTCGTTACATATTCCCAAATGCCAAAAAGGACCCAAAAAGGGGCCTAGATCCTGCGATCTCTACTTCGTATTTGACAGGTTTTCGAAGTCCCAAAATAGGTAAAATTGACCAAGGATCTCCTAAAAATTGGTCAAGGGCCAACAGGCCCCCAACACTCACCTGTGACTCGTCCATAGTCACTCTGGTCTGACTAGTTTTGCTTTGAATGACTCAAGCTTGGCTCAAGTTGCTTCAAACTTCGGTTGTGATACGACATCCATTTTAGTGAAATCGTGGATGAATACATCATTGATAGGTCCCTCTAGAAGTTTTTTTGTTGTAATGATAACCTGCTCTAACTCTGCTCCTTGGCCTTATACCTCTGTAAATAATTGATAGGCATTATCTTGTACAGGTTGGATCCTCTGAGTTACTTCCATAACTTTTCTCTGGATAGAGTGGATCTGTTGTTGGGTAGTGCGTTTCGCTTGGGAGCGCTTCATTCGTTCCACAACTGACAGGGGATTCAATTGTGGCTATATCTTTTCAGCTTGGTACTTCACCTCTTGGAGCTGTGATTCCAATGCTCTTAGTTCTGGACTCTTAGTGAGTCGCTCATATGTCAGGGCACTGTGATCAGTGAGCTTCTTACATTCTAGGGTAAGAGCCTTGAGTCGTTCAACTACGCTCCTAGAAATTGCTTCTCTTTGGTCCCTTACATCTTGTGGGGTATCGGGTACTGAACATAGTACTAGGTCTGGGATGTGTTGCTATAGATGTTGGATCACTTCTTCAAGTTATGCTACTTTTTGTGGAACTCGATCTTCGACATTTACTTCTACAACTGTCACAGAGCGAAGTGCTATGTTGACCATTTTCTTTACTTTGAGTTGCTCTGTGAGCAACTGTTCCTTTTCTTGCAGTAGTTGGGATTTTTCTTCATCAAACTTCGCTTGGAGAGAAAGATTTTCCCATTCTGCAACACTGCATTTCTCTACAAGGACTCATTGTACTTGTGCAAAAGCATGGGTGTATTTCTCTATTTCTTCTTGCGCTCATCGAAGACGAGCTTCGACTGTATCAGCTAGGCGGTGGAGTCGAGCTGGCTCATCTCCCAATTATGGTTCTCCTGGCATAGTGGAGACTGCGCGGTTGGACTGTAGGGCCTGTTGTACCCCTTAGAGTTTAGTCTTGATTTGATCATACATATCCTCTTGCTTTTCTTCTTGTTTCTCTGCTATTTCTAGTGAAGCATAGTTCAGGGCTGCTACGAAGAAGTTGAAGTCATCAGAGGTGAGGACGATCTGCATCTTGGTCATGGTGGCCTTCGATTTCTTTCGGGAGGAAGGTTTTGGAGGTGAAATTTTCCTCTTCTTCAGGGGATCAACCTCATTTACCTACTGATGTTTGACCTATTCGTCATTAAACTCTTGACCATCAACTCCTTGCTCTAGTGATATGGAAGTAGTCTTCACAGATGCATTATCTAAATCCTTAACATCTTCAGTTTTCTTTGTCCTGCTAGGTCCGGGTGTATCTTGCACAGTTTCTGGGCTATCGATGTCAGATATCCCTGCAAGGTCTGCTAGAATGAGGAGGTCTACTAACCAGTGCTTGGTTATATCCTCCAATTCCTCCCCTGTTAGATAATAGTAGGACTGAAGTTGTTTCTTGTGTTCGTCAACGCGCACTGTGATGTAAATAAAATGTCAGTCTACGTTGAACTTCATCAAGGGAATGAACCAATGTAGAGTGTTCAGACTGATGAAAGGCTCAGACTGGATGGTTTTCTTCAGCTGGTTGTAATAGGTATGAAAAACATCATTGGAATGCCACTGTTTATTCATATCGCTTGAGTACCAGAATGTACTGAACTTTCGGGACAATGGTTCGAAAAGATAGATGTCCGTGAAGGTCGCACCTTATGGCATCTCCCAGGAAATAAAAGAGATCAGGATCAATAGCCAACTGAGATGAAATTTTTACTCTTGATCCTAGGCTTCTCTACAGTCGAGTTCTAATTGGTTCACTAGGTACTTCGCCCAATTCATTTGAAGTCCTTATGCGCACTTCCCTGTGAGGTCGACTACAAATTAGTGACTTGGGTGGGTCAGGTTTTTCGTATTAACTTCCTTGAAATCTATTGACTGGTGAGGTGCACTACACCACTCTGGATAGAATCTACCTTGCAGCTTCACGTTCCCTTATTGACATCCCCATAAGTGTCCTTGATCCGCTGTGCTATAGCGCGATCCATGGATTTTTCGGGGTAAAACTCTTGTGGATCAGGTCCTTGCATACTTAACCCCGTGATCTGATTGATCAACGTCAGATCAATTATTATATGACGGTTTAGCCACAAATAACCGCCATGGTAACAAGACAACAGTATCTTGACACATGCATTCACCTGTTGGTGTCGTCCAAAGTGAGTAATCTTCATGACATTAAGCAGTGTGGACTGCACGAGGTTCATGTTCCATGACTGGGGGATTATCTTCAAATTCTTCCCCTTAGTTCGAGTCATGTATTTATGTGGGGCGAGCATGTTATAGGCTTTGCGATGTCCTAGGTTGAAGTCGCTAAACTTCAACGCTGCAATCTTATCTTGGTCTGCTCGAATTGCACGTATTGCCTTCGGGAGGTACGCAGTGACCAAAGTGTACTCGAAATATCTGGGCACACTGTCTCAATTAATTGCTTCGTTCAAAGGTGGTAGATAGGTGGGTAAGATGGTCAGGATCAATTTAGAATTCACTAGATCATCCCTGTGCTTGGTTCGCTTTTCATCAGATGGTTGGAATGGTCTGGCTCCGTGAGAAGTGGATGGAGAGGCTGGTAGTCCTCTTTTCGATGATGCTTGTACAATTGTAGACATCGACATGACTCTCTCAGTCATGAGGTTGATCATAACTTCTTCAAAAATTTTATCGACAGTGCTCAACTCTTCCGACATACACACTCGGGGTTAACAATCTCGGGTTCAGGGAATAACTTAGACACTGTAATAGGATAGATAGCAAGATTGAAATGATCAATGTATAAAATCAACTTAGTCTACGGGCTCAAATTATCAGTTGGAAAAAGTTTTCTTAGTACGTGGTACGATGGGATAAATAGGTAACTCAGAAACGGGTCGCTTGCAACAGGTATGAATCCTTCATTAACTTGGTTCTGTCCATTATGAAGCAGTCCCAACGATCGAATGGTGAGTTGTCTGTCCATAAATTTCTTTCTGCCTATTTAGAGTGTTGGTATAATGGTTATAATGCCCCCAACAGCTATATTGCTTCGCTATGGTGAAGTGCCATGCATCATTGTTCTGATATCCCGGTGAAGCTCCAATTTTGAAAATTTTCCTTCTGCGAGGTCCCCTCTAGACCCTTTTGCAACTTGTCGATCTTATCTCTCTTTTTACTTAGCTTTCTAGCCTTCTTCCCAGTGAGTTTCATCTTGGTGTGCCTTTTTCGATTCCGATCCTTATCTTGTTTTGGCATAGTTACTTCGTGCTGTTGAGATTCCTTCCTAAGATTCAAGGGAAACCCTTCTTATTCATCTAGAATAGGTACTTCAATATTCAATGGTTCTTCTATTGTTCTTGCAACTTTGACATCTGGGTTTCTAGTGTTAAATGGATTTGGTCTGTTCTTCTGTTCTTCAATCAAGTGTGCGATCCTTCTAGTCATAAATTCTTTTAATTCTTACTTCTGTTGTTCTAAAAATTCTTATTCATCTTTACTTCTAGCCTGATCTCTTTCAATCCAAGGTTTTCCTAGTAGCATGGTAAACGGGGCGTTGTTCTCATTGAATTTAACAATATCAAAATCTTCCTCTATCAAAGTTCTATTGATAGTCATAATTATCTTGGTAAGTCTTCTGCAGAGGGTTATCAATTTTCCTCTGAATAATCCTATTCCTCCCAATGAGGGAATCATAGCAGGCTTTCCTAAAAGTTCCCAAGTTCTTTTTGTCATAATATTCACCTGTGTTTCCTCATCCAGAACATAGTCAACGTCGAAGTCTCCTATTCTTACTTCAAGGAATTCTTTTTCTTTGAATATCTCTGATAAGTTGACATGTCGGTGGTCATTCAGGGTTTCTCTTATCTATAGCAATACTCTCTCTGATTCTTCCTGGGATTCTGTCATAATCTTAGTTTCTGGATCTGTCTTAGGCTTTTCTTGTTTCATGTTCATTTTTTCAACCTTAACAATCATTCTAGGGAAATCCAAAACTTCATGGTCCGTAGCTTTACAACAAAGACAACTAGGTCTTCTCCGAGGGAATTTCTTAACAAGACACCCCGGTCTTCTGCAACTGTAACAGAGGGTTAATCCTCTCTTTCTTTTAAATGACCCCCAGCCTTTCCTGTACTGCGCACTAGGATCATGGTAGCTAAACTGCAAACATTTCTTTCTAGGACACTGCATACACTTATTAGTCCAAACATTCCTTCTATGCATAGGTATAACATATTTTTCACTATTCTTAGCAGATCTATTTATATCAAATATTATTTCATCTATTAATACCCTAGTTTTCAAGCTAGGACAGAATCTATCAAACATACCTAGATTCATACTTTTGAAACAAAAATTTCCACTAATCTTACTTCTACAAAGCACAAAGCTTTCAGATCTATTACTTTTCACTATTCATACCTTTATCAGAGAACAGAGATTTCATATCTTACCTCAAAAAGTCTCACTTTTACCTTTCTCAGAGCATAGAGCTTTATAAATCAAGTAGAATACTGCACACTAGGGAAACAAATCTACAAACAAAGCTTTCACAATTTCAGGTCGGATCTTTGCACAAAGAGTACTCTTCCTCAGTCCCCAACAATCACAGTTTCAGGTCCTGGAAACAGAACCATTTATTGGCACAGGGGTAGACCCAGGGTTCAACGCTACAATAGTGCACCAACAAAACCCTAACTACTGTCCCTTTCGGAAACACCTACAAAGCAGATGGAGTCTCACTTGAGGTAGAGGCAGGGGTGGTTGTAGGACTCAGGTGTATGCAACCTTATTTGGGACACAGAGTTGTGATTATAACACTTAATAGGGTACTTAGAACTGTTAGTTCATCATTAGCTAACCAATATCTACTATGCAGAGAAAACATAGCATCATAGCATCCACCCTGATCTAATGTTTATAAGCACTTAGCAAAGGAATTAGATAAGATCTAGTAGATTCAAGCATTAATAAAGTTCACAGATGTCAGATCTAGCACCTAGATTCCTCATAAGCACAAAGAATATGAAGATCTATTCATCTATATCAAATCACTTAGCACATAACACATAAACACATCAGAACATCATACAGAGAATAATAACACAATATTTACATGGTTCATCCCCACCCTGGGGCTACATCCACCAACTCTTCTTCTTCATTAGCTTCAATCAGTCATCTACATGCACAGAGCCAAAAACCCTTACTCCGCATAAGACAGGAGATCTGCGCAGCTCACTAGATCCTCCTTCCTTGCGTTACAACACAAATCCCTCCAAAGTCTCTTACAATGAATTTCACTTGGATTTGCAAGTCTCACACAGTATGCAGGTAGCCTTACACTTCTTTATCGCACAGATCCCACTCTTAGCACTTAGCCAACTTGCACAACACTTGTGCACTATTCCACTACTTCTTACTTTGCTTATCCTTCTATTTATACATACAAAATAGGCCTAAACATGGGTAAACCCATGGGCTGACATTCCATTCCCATTACATATTCCCAAATCCCAAAAAGGACCCAAAAAGGGGCCGAGATATTGCGATCTCTACTTCGTCTTGCACTCCGTCTTTGACAAGTTGTAGAAGTCCCAAAATAGGTCAACTTGACCAAGAATATCCCAAAACTTGGTCAAGGTCCAACAATGAGACAAGATAAGGACCGATGTTTTAAATGTAACACACCTAATTGGAAACCAAGCCATAAGTGCAAGGAAAAAACAAAATTTCATTTGCGAAATAGACAAGAGTGACAACGAAAAGGATGAGGAAGTAAGAGGAATATATTCATTTGATGAATAAAAAAATAATGGAGACTCACAAAATTCCCATGAATTAGGAAATCAAAACACAAGTCTGACACTCTCTGTCACCACAATGATGAGTATTTATCAACCCCAAACTCTTAAAGTTTATGTCTATGTTAAGAAAAATAAGTAACAATGCTTATAGATAGTGGAAGTTCACATAATTTTATAGATACAAATATAACAAGGAAATTAAACATATTCTTTTATCCTACCTCTGAATTTCAAGTCTCCATCCCGGGAAATAGGACTACTTCATGTGATGGGAAATGCCACAAGGTAGAAGTATCCAATGTCGATGAATGACTACAAATTAAAATATCCTATGTATGATATGCCAATTAGAGGGGTAGATATTTTCTTGGGGGCCCAATGTTTAGCCACACTTGGTACTATTGGATTGAAATTACAAGAGCAATTTATAATATTTTATGAAAATGAGGAAAAGTACAAATTGCATGGAATTAATTGTCCTCCTCCACAAATAGTCTCGTCTAATGGGATGGAAAAAATGATTAAAAAGGGAGCCTAGGATTATTTTTTACACTGCGATGCCATAGAGGGAACTACTAATGAGGACAAAAGTGACGATCCTAATAAATTAAACAAAATTCTTGGAAAATATAACACCATTTTTCAGGAAACTCCTTGTGGTATTCCTCCACCTTGTTTTAGAGACCACATCATAGAATTGATCCATGGTTCCACCCCAATAAGAAAAAAAATATTATAGACAATCACAACAACATAAGACAAAAATTGAGTGCTTGATTCAAGAATTATTGAATTGCAGTGTTATTACATGAAGTAAGAGTCCTTACTCAATTCTAGTCATGCTTCTTAGGAAAAACGATAGACCATATAGACTCTTTATTGATTATCACAAATTGAACAAAATTATGATAAAGGATAAATTTCCAATTCCAATTGTAGATGATTTAATGGATGAGCTCAATGGCACTAAATATTTCTCCAAGCTAGACCTAAAATCATGTTATTAACAAATAAGAATCTGAGAGGAAGACATTACCAAAACTGCTTTTTTTACCCATGAAGGGTTGTATGAATTTTGGGTCGTGCCTTTTGGTTTATCCAATGCTCCCGCTACCTTCCAAGAAATAATGAATGATTTATTTTGTCCATACCTATAAAAGTGTGTACTTGTCTTCTTCGATGATATCCTTGTTTATAGAAAGAATTGGAACTCACACCTCAAACACACAAAGGCATTATTAAAAATCCTTCAAGAGAATAAGTTATACACTAACAAATCTAAATGAAATTTTGGACAAAAAGAGATAGTATTTTTGAGACATGTCGTATCAGATGAAGCAATCAAGGTTGATCCGAATAAAATTGTGCCAGTTACTGAGTGGCCTAGCCCCAAATAAATCACATCATTACGAGGATTCTTGGATCTTACCGGGTACTACAGAATATTTGTTCGAAACTACGCATGAATTGTGCCCCATTAAAAACTCTATTGAAAAAAGATGCTTTTAAATGGAGTGATGAAGCCGAAGCGTTTTTTAGAACGTTAAATCTCTTAATGAAAACCACCCTGGTTTTGATAGCACCAAATTTCTCCAAAAAACATTTCCTTGAATGCGATGCTTCAGGAACAATATTAGGTGTCGTACTTATGCAATATAATCATCCCATCGCATTCAAAAGTCGAAAATCCAAACCAAGGGAGCAAACAAAATCAACATATGAAAAACAAATGTTGGAAATTATGCATGCCTTGGTTAAGTGGGAACAATATTTGTTGGGAACAAAAATTCTTGTGAAAATGGACCACACTATCTTGAAGTATTTTCTAACTCAGAAGAACCTTTCATCAGAGCAACAAAAATGGGTGAGCAGAATCCAAGCCTTTGACTTCGATATTATTTATTGAGTATGTCAAAAATCCAGAGATAAGGAAGATAATATAGGAAGTGGAAAGAAACCCAACTACAAATCCTAAATTCACTTGACAAAATGACATATTTTGGTACAAACAAAGGATATTTTTACCCAACTCGTCTAAGTTCAAATTCTAAGTTTTGAAATAGAATCATGATTCTCCCACAGAAGGCCATGTGGAGTTTTTCAAAACTTACTACAATATAGTCTTTATTTTGGAAAGGTATGCAGTCTAACATTCAAAAATATGTGGTAGAGTGAGTCAACTATAAATGGAATGTTTTTGAAACAAATGCTCCTTCGGGTCTCCTTGAACCCCTTCATGTTCTTATCCAAAAAATTTATGAAATATCTATGGAATTTATTACTAGTCTTCCTACCTCTGAAGGAAAATATTCTATATTCATAATCATATATCGATTAAAAAAATATGCCCACTTTGTTGGGATTTCTTCTAAATCCAAGGCTATCCAAGTCACAGATAGCAATGTTAAAAATGTTTTTAAGCTTCATGGATTTCCCAAGGTTATTATAAGCGACAGGGATCCCAAGTTCACTAGCCACTTTTGAAAGGAAATATTTCACCAAGTTGGGACATCCTTAACCATGAGTAGTACATACCATCCCCAAATAGATGGCCACACTAAAGTGGTTAATAAATGCCTTGAAGGGTACCCAAGGAATTTTTTGAATGATCGTCATACACAATGTATTAATTGGTTACATCTTGCAGAATGGTGGTACAATAGTACATATCATACCTCAAAAAAATTGTCCCCATTTGAAGCACTGTATGGTTATGTGCCTCCCTCAATTAAGGAATCTGTTATCAATTCTAAGGTTCCTGCCCCGAAAGACTATCTATCCACATCATCTAAAATTTTACAGACTCTTAAAGCTCACCTTGAACAAGAAAGGAACCAAATGAAACAACAAGCTAACAAAAAAAGAACCCACTGAAAATTTATGATAGGAGATTGAGTGTTTGTTCAACTACAACCTTACAAACATAGTTCTCTTAAAAATTACAAGAAACACAAAATGGCTCCTAATTTTTATGGACCCTATCAAATTCGAAAGAGAATTGGTCAAGTTTCTTATACACTTGATATTCCAAGTAAAGGGAAATTGCATGATGTTTTTCATGTTTATTGTTTGAAGAAAAAATTGGGTCCTACCATCCATATACAAACAAAATTGTCTCTTTTAGATGAATAAGGAAGGTTGATTTACTTCTTGAAGGTATCTTGGAAATACAAACCAAATTCCTTCGTCATAGAAGAATTAATGAGTATTTGATCAAATGGAAGAACTTACCTAAAGACGAAGCTACTTGGGAATTTGAGGAGTTTAGATCCAAAAATTTAACTTTACCCATGCTTTGCGGAAAAAACTTTTCAGGAAGGGATGACTTGTAATATACCTTTTATTTGTATATTATGTTTAAATTAATTAAATGTAAATTTGTTAAGGTTTAAGATATTATCAGTTTTATTTTCAATTTACTAGATAACCATAGCATAGATAGGATCACTAAGAGAAACACAATCACAAAATACACAAAATTTATCTTGGGAAACCCTCATGGGGGAGAAAACCCAACAAAAACTTCCTTAATATAGATAGCCAATACAATGCCAAGACAATAAACCAAACACTAGAGAATATCCTCCACTNTGCACACTGAGTAAGCGAGTGAGTGAGTGATCAAATGACGCACTGACTTCCTTTATTTATACAAACTGGCAGGTGTTGGAAAGGTGTCTCTTCACTGGGCAGGGCCGACTTGTCTTCTTAGTGGTTAAAACCACTTTAATTAGCTCGGGGGATGACTTCTAAATTTGCATAATATATTTAGGGTTTGACCAATCCACAAAAGGGGATTTGGTCAATTATAATGACCAACATGATCAATCCACAAAAGGGGATTGATCTAATGAATAATAACTCAATAGTAAATAGAATAATGTATGCATTTACAATATTTAAACACCCCCCTTAACAATAAGGGTATTCTACAACATCATCAGGAGAGAGAGAGGGAAACAACATCAACAACCTCTGGAGCACTGATTGGAATATCTATAAATCATTGTAATTTTTTCTCATCATCATCATTCACAACATGGATATGGAGTAACATCATCATCCTCATCATCTTTGGCGTGAGGCTAAAGTAACATCATCATCTTCTTTAGCACGAGGCTAAAGTAATATCTTCAAAATCTTTAGCATGAGGCTAAAAGTAATATCATCAACATCTTTAGCATGATGATAAAGTAACATCGTCATATTCAACATGAAATCTTAAATAACATCATCTTCAACAAGAAGTTGACATGGCATCATCATCATCATCTTTAGCAAGAAGCTGAAGTGACATCATCATCATCATCTTCAACAAGAAGCAAAAGTGGCATCATCATCATCTGCATCAACATGGATTATTATAACATTCATACATCATCATCATCAATAACAACACAAGGATAATACAACATCAACAACAACAGTATCACAGCACGAAGGCTAGAGCATCATCAACATCAACACTAGGCTGGAAATATTTAGCACGAAGCTGGCATCTCAACAACATGAGAACAAAGATGGAAACTCAACAAGATCACCACGAATATGGAAATATTCAGCATAAGGTTGGAATCACAACAACATTAGCACGAAGCTAAAAATATTTAGCACAAGGCTGGCATCAACAACATCAACACGAAGCTAGAAATATTTAGTACTAGGCTGGCATCATCAACATATTTTCGTACTCTGACAAATCCAAAGGATTTGCCCAGGAATCAAAAGATTCCCTAGGATATATGGAATCCTAATAGATATACCACTATTTACTAAAGCTAGCATATACATGAACAAGTACTCTGATAGCCCATCCTTACGGACCTTCGGTACCTGTCCAGGGATGATCAGTCCCCTAGGATATAAAATCCTAACTGAGCTACCCACTATTGTTCAGGATACCATAGTATCATCAACACTACTCCCCCTTTCGAGGGAGGTCCTTTCGGACTATACCAATATTTTCTTAAAAGTGATCAAACTTTACACGAAACATATGATTAGTCAACACATCTACAACATGATTATTTGTGCCAACATATTGGAGCTTTATATCTCATCTCTGCATCATACCATGAATGAAGTGATATTGGATCTCTATGTGCTTCGACTGATCATGGAACACATCATTTTCATACAACTCTGGTTATCACATAGGATCATGGTGGCTTCCATATTCATATCAAATAGATCTGGAAATAACATTCAAAGTTATATGGCTTCATAACTGTCAGAACATGCAACAATGTATTACGCTTCTGTCATGCTGGGAGAAATACTGGATTGCTTCCTACTCTGCCATGAATTCATGGCTGACCCCAAACTGAAACAACATCCTGAAGTGATCTTTCTATCAAAAACACTTCTATATCAATATGAACCAATATAACCAATCAATCATAAGTCATGATCTCCATTATAACAGAGACCATATTTCAACGTACCCTTAAGGTATCTCATCATATATTTTGCAGCTGCAGGGTGAAAACATCTGTGCTCTACTAGATACTGACTCAAAGGTGTTCACAAAAAAACATATATCTGACCTGGAATTCATTAGATACATCAACGAACCAATAATAATATATCTGTACAGAGTAGCATCAACCAATTCCGACGAGGTATCTACCAGGAGCTTCAACTTTGTTTCCATGGGTGTGTTCATGGATTTATACTCCAACATATCAAAACATATTTAGTATTTCTACTGCATGCTTCCCTTGGTTAAGGAAGCTCTTGTCTGGGCTATGTCAAACTTCAAGGCCTTAGAGATAATGCATTAAGTCTTTCATCAAACTCTGTATTGGGCTTCTTCTACAATCTGTGATGATATTTTACTCATCTTGTCAAGAATAAATTATCTACATATAGTAGCAACATCACTGCCTCATCATTCATAACCTTGATGTAAAGGTTAGAATCAAATTTACTCTTGGTAAAGCCCAAGCTCGTTAGGAAACTGTCAATTTTTCCATATCAAGCTCTAGGAGCTTTCTTCAACCTATACATATCCTTCTTCAACCTACAAACATGAGTCTTTTTATCTTAAACTTCAAACCAAATTTTCTCATTACATTGTACCAATCCGGTACACTTTCTCAGTTGCAACTCAATCTGCACAATCATGTGCTAGCTCTATGTGGTTTCTGCAAGGCACTATCTGCCTTACTGTTTGAGAGTATGTCCTCTTCTATTTCTGCAACTGTTCCTTCTGGAACTGGGACTCTGCACCTACAGTTTCTCTGAGGTTGAGAATGATTGCTTCATCCTCAATGTGGCTGTTGAAATTTGAGAGTAACTCCTCTTATTCTATCACAAAAACAGCTTCATCTGAAACTGAGAGTGGCTCAATAACTGATATGGAAGGTAGCTCTTCTTTTTTCATGGAGGTAACTCTATATTTTATTGTAGTCATGTCTCCATGACCCAACTAATGTAATGCACCAACTGCCACTCAATTTTAAATGTGGGGATTTCTCCCCCTACATCTCATACTATATATGAATCATGGTTGTTCTGGTTGTCTTCATAAATACTAGAATCATTTCTCCAATTACTGGAGTAAGTGTCTTGTCATAGTCTTCTCACTCTTGCTGGGAGAATCCTCTGAACACACATCAGGCTTTCTACATCTGCAAGATGATTGATCGGTTTAAATCAATCTTGGAAATAAATACTGACTTCTCTTATAGTCTCACGAAAGAATCCATATCCTAGTCTTTCTGACTGGCTTCCTTCTTTGTCACTGAAACAAGGGAATCTTCTCAGGATATTTCATATCTCCTAGAAATTTTTGAAGCTACGATCTAGTCTTCTCATGGCATCTATTTCCCAGTCCTAGAAGTTTGTCTCTTCATCTAATCCTTTTTGCGATCAACATTACCTTCAATTTCTTCTGAGTCTACAAGGAATTCATCATCTCTTATAGGGTATACTTAGTGTTTAATACCAATTCTAAATATGAAAAGTTGAGTTAGACTTCAAGTGAATACTGCTTCCTGACAAGGTGGCTTCATTATCCTTTGAACAAGTCTATTGTGAGTTTTTTTTCTAATGTTCGGTCATATTTGGAGCCTTCTTCTCCTTACAATCAATATCCATATGAGATACTCTGGATCTCAAAAGATAGCTTCTTCTTCATCTTCTTTGGTACATGAATGTATACCATCATGTTCACGACTTGGGTAGTCTGCTTCATGTCTCATCTAATCTGTTTCCTTCTGTAACCTTCACTATAGCTTCCTCAGGGTTATCACCTATGACCTGAACCAAGGTCAACAAAATAACATGAAAGAATAATACTCTTTTGATAATAGTAAAACAATATCACAAATAATCATGACAGTGGCTCCTTTAGAGATATCACTTGTGACTTGCCTGAAACAAAGATCAAAAGTAAGAAATACAATAAAAAATGAGATCAACACTCTTCTAGTGTTGTGATAAAACATTCCTCCATGGTAACCTGGGACCAAAAAAAGAATTTTATCCTAGAGGAGATGTTATTTGTATATGGTAAATGATTACATTAAGCATTTATATCAATATGATCACATGCTACCAAGTATAATATTTTTGAAAGATTGCTACCTCATCTATAGTGTTTACTTGTAAAGGGGTAGTTATCAACTTGTCATGTGAAACTTTGAATCTTATCAACTTAATTAATCAAACCTGGAACCTGGAGCCTTTTCCTCAAGAATGAGTGTGTTTCTTTTCTTCCAAGTTTCCTTCACTCAAGATGACGAGTGCTTTATTCAACTTGTCTTTTGTACTAAGACAATATGCTATCTTGACAGAAAGCTGGGTTAGAGAGTAAACTCTATGATCTCAACTTTAATCAATCTAATACCTTTACTTTAATTGTGACCAAAGTTTAGTATGATAGTCATAGCTTCAACATGCAACCTAGATCAAAATAATGTCATAAAAAATAGATGTATATCAGAATAATCAATTCTTGGTTGCATTATTCTTCTAAATGTGTTAGATCTGAGATCTTTTTGGATCTATGGCAAGAGATCCCTTCTCCTGCAAATACCATTTAAATATTAATAGTTTAAACATACGTGAATACATACCTCTGGTAGTATTTGCTGGTAGTGGCACCATCTGGCAACAAAGATAATAATTACCAACTCTTAAAAACTTCAAGGGTGACTACAACTGGTACTGCAGGTGATACTTCAACTGATACTGCAATTTCAATTGATACTACAACTGATTCGGAAACTGCAACTACAACTACAACTTAGGGTTTTATGAGGAAACTTGATGCAAAACCCCCCTTCCCTCCTAGGTATTTTTCGACCTCCCAGTCTCAGATCTTCAAAATCCTAGAACCGAATTGGTTCTATGGGCCTTCAACAAACACTGAACAATCAATACACACATACACACACATAGGTCCCCTTGATGTCACCTGCAAGTTTGGGATACTTGCAACTACGCTCTTTGGCTCTTTGGAAACACCGATTCGTGGTTACTATTCTTGTGCTAGACTCTTCCCTTGATGTGACCATGATTTGTGACCTCGGGCCAACCCTTTCGTAACTTCAGCTTCGATGATAATCCAACCTCTGCCTTTGTTTCCTTCTGAAACACATTTCCCTAAATTCATGGATCTCTTCCACGTGTCTCCCCATATTTGATGGTCCAACTGTACTTTGGGTTTTGCAACTTCGCGAAATTCACACCTACTCCACACACCACTTCTCTGCAACTCTAACTCTGGGATTCTCTAATCCACTGCCACGTGTTTCCTCGTAGCCAATGGTCAAGATTCGCCTTGCGACTTCATGACTTTGACGATCCCGCTTCTCAACACTTCAGAACACTCTGAACTTCGAAATGCCAAAACACCTCACGACTAACCTCCATGCAACTTATTCCAGATCTAACGGTATGGAATGACCCCGACTCTTCTTGAATGAAAATTTCTCATTAATATTTGGGAAACCTTAAAGGATTCTTTCCTTCGAAGATTTCTCACCACTCTTCCTCTTGAGTTTGTTCCTCTCGAACATTTGCCTCCTTAGAGTGCTCTTCTTCGACACTCAGTCAAATCTCATCTTGTGCATGCCTTGCAATAGGTATTCCTCCACAACTTAGCCTCTTTGTGGAAGACCTTCACTACTCCTTCTGAGCTCCTGAGTCAGAAGACTCTATCATGCACTCCTTGCGGATGAACTTCATTCAAGGTTTATCTCCATAACACTTTGTCATGCAAACCTTGCAGACGTCATGCACTCCTTGCACATATAAGATTCACGTTATCTCTTCTGAGCTCGCGAGTTGAAACAGACTCTGTCAACACACTCCTTGTGGACACTATGCACACTTGCAATTTCTCATAGAAGAGAAACAATTGAAACTTATCTAAATCTTCATAGATTCATACATTCAACCATGTAAATGCATACATAAACACAAGAACAAGAAATAATAGAGAATTGTAAATAACAAAAAGTCTACCATTCATTCATTTAAGTAGATGAAACAACACCAAACATTTGGGACAATACTCCTTTTGTTATATTTATTCAACTGAAGTATACATGTAGTCATATATTGCTTCTCGACAACTCTCAAGTATCGACTATCAACAACCTTTCAACAACCTCTACTTGGAAACAATACAAATCTTTATACAAGAGGGGCTTTTCGAGCTCTTTTCCCTCCAACTATTCTATATCTATCCTATCGAATTAAAATCTATCAACTAGAATTTATTACAATAAATATTTGTGACAGATAGATAAGATCGAACACATCAAATTTGTACTGCACTAAGCCTCATTAAAAGAAAATACATTCTTTGATTTCCTCATGAAATCATCCATCTCCATGGCATTAAAGATGTTCTTTAATTACAATTCCTTTCAAAATATTTTCGTGATACACCTTTTTCAAAATTTAAAATTCTTCAAAATGCATGTTGGGCACTTAGTTGTCCTCCGCTTGTGCTTTGTTGGTGATTCTCCTGCATCATACTCCTCTGGTTGAAAAATTCATGGACTCATGTCCATGAGATCTTTCACTGATCTTCCATGCTTCTGGATGTCCGCTTTGCTTACCCAACTAACATATTTTGTTGGGCATCCCTTCCACTTTACTAAATACTCAAAATATGTTTTCCTCCTGGTATTCTTACCAATTCGTCGATCTACGAGCTCCTCCATCTGCGGCCTCTCTGCTACAGGCATCTGCTTTTTCCATTGGATATCTTCCTTATCTTTGGAACCTATGGTTCCATGTTCCCTGTAAGGATACAGGTATACGGTGTTGAATATGGGCGATATACCCACATCTTCTGGCAGCTCTAACTCATAAGCATTCTCACCAAATTTTCTTAGGATTTTGCACGGTCCTATCTTCTTCAACTTCAGTTTATTATATGTTCCCCTTGGGAAACTCTCCTTCCTAAGATGTGATAGAACTTGATATACAAATTCAAATTGAAGTATCCTCCTATTTCGATCAAATCTACATTTATATTCACTGCTTCTCCTCTTCAGCTACTCTTTGATCTGAATATCTCCTGCATTTATGTAATGAATTCTTCGGCTCCAACGCTTCTAAATTCACTTTTCTCTAGGTATCTTAAATCTTGCACTCCTCTCATATTCATTCCATACACGATCTTAAATGGTATCTTCTCGGTACTTCTGTTCACTGAGTCATTGTATGCAAACTCTGCTTGTGCTAGAATCTGATCCCACTAGCTATGATGTTCAGTGACCAAACTTCTGAGCAAATCTCCTAAACTTCGATTCAGCACTTCAGTCTATCCATCCATTTGAGGGTGATATGCAGAACTAAAGGATAGTTATGTTCCTAGCTTCTTCCACAATGTTCTCTAGAAATGACCAACAAATTTGGTATCCTTATCTGAAACAATACTCCTGGGAAATCCATGAAGTCTCACAACTTCCTTGAAATACAAGTTAGAAACATGCATTGCATCACTGGTCCTTTGGCAAGGGATAAAGTGTGCCATCTTTGAAAACGTATTGTTAGTCCCTAAAGTTGCACTCGACTTCTAAGGGCAAGCTAGGGCATCATTGATTTATTGCAAAAGTGTTTTGAGGGTTTTATGATTGTTTTTTTTTTATATAACAAGGTGGTTTGAAACTGGTTTCAAGGTAACAACATAACATGAAAAACAAGATTAAAACAAAGTATATCCCAATAACTGAATAATAGGTAAACACAAAGATGGGTCAAACCAATTAAGAAAAAGGAAGGTGAAGCCTTCAATTTGTCAACTTCGCAAGAATTCTTGCCTCAAAATATTATAAAGAAAAAAGATTATCAGCTTGATATCAAACTTGAAAAATTATCTTTACAGTAAAATTTCCACTGTATAAATTAACAGTCAAGAATAAAAAAGCATTGCAATTCGAATAATGAATTCAAGCATGAATAAAGAAATAACAGAATAGAAAAAGAGAGTCTAACCATCCATATGCCTTTGCTATTAAGTGTCAAATTGAACATAAATGCCTTTACAATGTGCTTCACAAAAAGGTCCCTTGGATCTCCAATTTTTCGACCTGAACATGGTCTTTCTTCTGTCTATTTAAACTATCTATAAAAAGTCCAGATCTTATCATCTAGTATAGCTTTAATGACTAGATTTCAAATAGTATCTATCTACTAAGGTAGTTCACTCAAAAAGAGCTTCTACAATCCCAAAATAGATCACAGCGCAACAACTTGATATTGCAAATATTGCCAGCATTACATTTGACTCTACAAAATAGGAATTTAGTTTGATTTTGTAAAACAAATCAAGGTATTAGCATTTTACTAACCAAAAATGAGTAGGCCTTGCCATATTTCCTGGAAAATGTTTAAATCATAATTGTAGCAAATTTCCATGTTACCTTT
>JASDQU011310124.1:0-19798 GCA_032191745.1 Picea mariana
TTGTGCACTCTTAGACGTTGCAGCTAGTAGTTGCACCATCTAGTATTAGAGAAGGTTGATACCTACATCAGAAGAGACAAATCAAATAAGAGGATATTGTTGTGTAGAGTTGTTGAGGGAGAAGAAAGTGTTGGTGGAGTATTATTGGGTAGAATTGTGAGAATAATCTATAAAGAAGAGTTGCAAAAAAGGAAGGAGATTGCATATCAATAGAAACATGTCATGTAGGAGAGGAAGAGTACTAGACTACTAGTTAAGATAGGTAGAGGACATGAAGAAGAGGTTGATAATAAGGTCATATGATTTTTTAGAGCAATATCTCCCAAAATGGAGGTCATGGAAGAATCCCATAGAAAGTGAATTGCAGTAAGTTTGATGATGTGAGTGGCAATGTAGAGTAATAGGAAGACCCAAGAGAAGAAATTACAAAATCCAATTCTTAGGAGGAGAAAGTGATAAGGAAACTCCTACATTCTCATCAACTCTGATTCCAAAATACTTATTAGGATGGATTGGGGAAATGGAGAGGTCCTTTGATTTTGAACAAAGTAAACACCATAGAAGAGTGAAGTTTGCATGTACTAATTTGAAAGGTCATGCATCCCCATGGTAGGATAATTCATATCCAGATAGATAGAAGAAGGGAAAAGATAAGTACAAATTTGGGACAAAATGGTTTCCAAGTTCAAGGTTAAGTTATTTCATGTTTTTCATTCCCTAATTATTTTTAGGAATCTACAAAACCTGAGATAGAAGGAGATGGCAATGAAAGAATGCACAAAATAATTATAGAGACTATACATATGTTTTAAATAAAGTGAGGGAAGTGAAGAAGCCATCGCTAGATATGTGAATGATCTTACATATGCCATTGAAGATGAGATTAATAATGTGACCATTCCATCAATTGTCTTAGCATACTAGTTATCCTTGAAGCCTAAAGAGAAACTTTCAAGAAAATAATAGTGCTCTAGAGGATGAGAAACAAAAGGTAAATAGAGAACAATGCATGGAAGAGGACAGACAAGTGGAAGAAAGGAAGAAGAGGCCAACACAAATACTACTATCCAAATCATCAAATGAAGTTGAATCCAATTTTGGAGGACAAGAGCACTAGGATTATGAGTGACAAGAGAGTTTGGTTGTTGAGAGAAGGAAATAGGAAAAATTGCATGTAGCTTAAGGAGAAAAATTTTACACAATTTGTTGTTTGAGATAACAAAGATGAAATTTAGCAATAATATGGGTAAAATCTAACGTTCATGAGAATGAAACCAGTGAAATGTATTGAAGAGATTAGATAAGGAATTGGAGCGGACTATGGTCATCTTCAAAAGTAAATGTAACATCAAGAAGAGGCAGAGCATGCTAAAAAAAAAGCATGAAAACTTGAAGAGAAAATTGTTGGTCCAAAAACTCCTTTTCCAATCGTTACAAAGTTTATTGTTATGAGGGGGGAATATAAGAGAGAAAAAGGGGTTGATAACAACACTTTGGAGGCTACTTTTTCCTGTGCTTGTTTGAGATGCACTTGTGCCTCGGCAAGATGGAAAGCTAGCACACACTAGCTTTCCCCCATGTTGGAATGATGTTATTCAAGATGTGATTGCGCTAGGGGGAAATCTAGCACATGCTAGATTTCCTTGATGAAGGAATGATGTTGTTCAAGATGAGCTTATGCTTGTGCAAGAGGGAAGACTAACATGTGAAAGCTTTCCTCCATGCTAAAATGATGTTGTTCGAGATGCGCTTCTGCTTGCACAAGAGGGAAAGCTAGCAAGCGCTAGCTTTCCCCCATGTTGGAATGATGTTGTTTGAGATGCGCTTCTGTTTGTGCAAGATGGACAGCTAGCACATGCTAGCTTTCCCCCATTGTGGAATGCTGTCATTTGAGATGTGATTGTGCTAGGGGGAAAGCTAGCACATGATAGCTTTCCCCCACATTCAATGATGTTGTTTGAGATGAGCTTGTTCTTGTGCAAGAGGGAAAACTAGCATGTGCAAGCTTACCCCTATGGTGGGATGATTTTCGAGATGCGCTAGTGCTTGTGCAAGAGGAAAAGCTAGCACACGCTACCTTTCTACCATGGTGGAATCATGTTGTTCGAGATGTTCTTGTGATTTTGCAAGAGGGAAATCCAACATAAACTAGCTTTCCCCCATGGCGGAATGATGTGGTTTCAAGATGGACTTGTGCTTGTTGAAGAGGGAAAGCTAGCACACGCTAGATTTCCTTGACGGTGGAATGATGTTGTTCAAGATGAGCTTATGCTTGTGCAAGAGGCAAAACTAGCATGTGCAAGCTTTCCTCCATGCTAAATTGATGTTGTTCGAGATGCACTTGTGCTTGTGCAAGAGGGAAAGCTAGCACATGCTAGCTTTCCCCCATTGTGGAATGATGTTGTTCAAGATGCACTTGTGCTTCTGCAAGATAGAAAGCTAGCAAGTGCTAGCTTTCCCCCATGTTGGAACGATGTTATTCGAGATGTGATTGCACTAGGGGGGAATCTAGCACATGCTAGCTTTCCCCCACATTGAATGATGTTGTTTGAGATGAGCTTGTTCTTGTGCAAGAGGGAAAACTAGCACGTGCTAGCTTACCCCCATGGTGGGATGATTTTCAAGATGCACTTGTGCTTGTTCAAGAGGGAAAGCTAGCACACACTAGATTTCCTTGACGGTGGAATGATGTTGTTCAAGATGAGCTTATGCTTGTGCAAGAGGGAAGACTAGCATGTGCAAGCTTTCCTCCATGCCAAAATAATTGTTCGGCATGCGCTTGTGCTTGTGCAAAAGGGAAAGCTAGCATGCACTAGCTTTCCCCCATGGTCGAATGATGTTGTTCGAGATGCACTTGTGCTTCTGCAAGATGGAAAGCTAGCACGCGCTAGCTGTTGCCCATGTTGGAATGATGTTATTCAAGTTGTAATTGTGCTAGGGAGAAATCTAGCACATTGAATGATGTTGTTTGATATGAGCTTGTTCTTGTGCAAGAGGGAAAACTATCATGGGCAAGCTTACACCCATGGTGGGATGATTTTTGAGATGCGCTAGTGTTTGTGCAAGAGGGAAAGCTAGCACACGCTAGCTTTCCCCCATGGTGGAATCATGTCGTTCGAGATATGCTTGTGATTTTGCAAGAGGGAAATCCAACATAAACTATCTTTCCCCCATGGTGGAATGATGTTGTTTCAAGATGCACTTGTGCTTGTTCAAGAGTTAAAGCTAGCACATGCTAGATTTCCTTGATGAAGGAATGATGTTGTTCAAGATGAGCTTATGCTTGTGTAAGAGGAAAGACTAACATGTGCAAGCTTTCCTCCATGCTAAAATGATGTTGTTTGAGATGCGCTTCTTCTTGTGCAAGAGGGAAAGCTAGCACATGCTAGATTTCCCCCATGTTGAAATGATGTTGTTCGAGATGCGCTTCTACTTGTGCAAGATGGAAAGCTAGCACGTGCTAGCTTTCCCCCATGGTGGAATGCTATTATTCAAGATGTGATTGCGCTAGCGGGAAAGCTAGCACATGCTATCTATCCCCCACATTGAATGATGTTGTTTGAGATGAGCTTGTTCTTGTGCAAGAGGGAAAACTAGCACGTGCAAGATTAGCCCAATGGTGGGATGATTTTCGAGATGCGTTAGTGCTTGTGTAAGAGGGAAAGCTAGCATGCGCTACCTTTTCCCCATGGTGGAATCATGTTTTTCAAGATGTGCTTGTGATTTTGCAAGAGGGAAATCCAACATAAACTAGCTTTCCTCCATGGTGAAATGATGTTGTTTCAAGATGCACTTGTGCTTGTTGAAGAGGGAAAGCTAGCACACGCTAGATTTCCTTGACGGTGGAATGATGTTGTTCAAGATGAGCTTATGCTTGTGCAAGAGGCAAAACTAGCATGTCCAAGCTTTGCTCCATGCTAAATTGATGTTGTTCGAGATACACTTGTGCTTGTGCAAGAGGGAAAGCTAGCACGCACTAGCTTTCCCCCATGGTGGAATGATGTTGTTCGAGATGCACTTGTGCTTCTACAAGATGGAAAGCTAGCACATGATAGCTTTCCCCCATGTTGGAATGATGTTATTCAAGATGTGATTGCGCTAGGGGGAAATCTAGGACATGCTAGCTTTCCCCCACATTGAATGATGTTGTTTGAGATGATCTTGTGCTTTTCCAAAAGGGAAAACTAGCACACGCTAGCTTACCCCCATGGTGGGATGATTTTCGAGAGGCACTAGTGCTTGTGCAAGAGGAAAAGCTAGCATTTTCGAGATGCACTTGTGCTTTTGCAAGATTGAAAGCTAGCATGTGCTAACTTTCCCCAATGTTGGAATGATGTTATTCGAGATGTGATTGTGCTAGGGGGAAAGCTAGCACATGCTAGCTTTCTTGCACATTGAATGATGTTGTTTGAGATGAGCTTGTGCTTGTGCAAGAGGGAAAACTAGCAGGCGCTAGCTTACCCACATGGTCAGATGATTTTTGAGATGCGCTAGTGCTTGTGCAAGAGGGAAAGCTAGCATCCACTAGTTTTCCCCCACGGTGGAATTATGTTGTCCGAGATTTGTTTGCACTTTCGCAAGAGGGAAATCCAACATAAACTAGCTTTCCCCCATGGTGGAATGATGTTGTTTCAAGATGCACTTGTGCCTGTTCAAGAGGGAAAGCTAGCACATGCTAGATTTCCTTGACGGTGGAATGATGTTGTTCAAGATGAGCTTATGCTTGTGCAAGAGGGAAGACTAGCATGTGCAAGATTTCCACCATGCTAAAATGATGTTGTTCGAGATGCACTTGTGCTTGTGCAAGAGGGAAAGATAGCATGTGCTATCTTATCCCAATGGTGGAATAATGTTGTTCGAAATGCACCTGTGTTTGTACAAGATGGAAAGCTAGCACTTTCTAGCTTTCCCTCATGGTGGAATAATGTTGTTCAAGATGCACCTGTGTTTGTGCAAGATGGAAAGCTAGCACATGCTAGCTTTCCCCATGTTGGAATGATGTTATTCGAGATGTGATTGTGGTGGGGAAAAGCTAGAAAATGTTTCCTTTCCCCCACATTGAATGATGTTGTTTGAGATGAGATTGTGCTTGTTGAAGAGGGAAAAATAGTACGCGCTAGCTTACCCCCATGGTGGGATGATTTTCGAGATGCGCTAGTGCTTGTGCAAGAGGGAAAGCCAACATGCGCTAGATTTCCCCCACGGTGGAATCATGTTGTTCGAGATGTGCTTGTGCTTCTACAAGAGGGAAATCCAACATAAACTAGCTTTCTCCCATGGTGGAATGATGTTGTTTCAAGATGCACTTGTGCTTGTTCAAGAGGGAAAGATAGCACATGCTAGATTTCCTTGACGGTGGAATGATGTTGTTCAAGATGAGCTTATGCTTGTGCAAGAGGGAAGACTAGCATGTGCAAGCTTTCCTCCATGATAAAATGATGTTGTTTGAGATGCACTTGCACTTGTGCAAGAGGGAAAGCTATCACATGCTAGCTTTCCCCCATGGTGGAATGATGTTGTTCAAGATGCACTTGTGCTTTTGTAAGATTGAAAGCTAGCATGTGCTAGCTTTCCCCCATGTTGGAATGATGTTATTTGAGATGTGATTGTGCTAGGGAGAAAGCTTGCACATTGAATGATGTTTTTTGAGATGAGCTTGGGCTTGTGCAAGAGTGAAAACTAGGATGCACTAGATTACCCTCATGGTCATATGATTTTCGAGATATGCTAGTGCTTGTGCAAGAGGGAAAGCTTGCATGCTAGATTTCCCCCACGATGGAATGATGTTGTTTGAGATGTGCTTGTTCTTTTGCAAGAGGGAAATCCAAAGCTAAACTAGCTTTCCCCCATGGTGGAATGATGTTGTTTCAAGATGCACTTGTGTTTGTTCAAGAGGGAAAGCTAGCTCACGCTAGATTTCCTTGACAGTGGAATGATGTTGTTCAAGATGAGCTTATGCTTGTGCAAGAGGGAAGACTAGCATGTGCAAGCTTTCCTCCATGCTAAAAGAATTGTTCAACATGCGCTTGTGCTTGTTACAAGAGAGAAAGCTAGCACACGCTAGCTTTCACCCATGGTGGAATGATGTTGTTCGAGATGCACTTGTGCTTCTACAAGATGGAAAGCTAGCACACGCTAGTTTTCCCCATGTTGGAATGATGTTATTCAATATGTAAGTGTGCGAGGGGGATAGCTAGAACATTGAATGATGTTGTTTGAGATGAGCTTGTGCTTGTGTAAGAGGGAAAACTAGCACACGCTAGCTTACCCACATGGTCAGATGATTTTTGAGATGCGCTAGTGCTTGTGCAAGAGGGTAAGCTAGCATCCGCCAGCATTCCCCCACGGTGGAATGATGTTGTACGAGATGTGTTTCTTCTTTTGTAAGAGGGAAATCCAACATAAACTAGCTTTCCCCCATGGTGAAATGACGTTGTTTCAAGATGCACTTGTGCCTATTCAAGAGGGAAAGCTAGCACACCAAAGATTTTCTTGATGGTGGAATGATGTTGTTCAACATGAGCTTATGCTTGTGCAAGAGGGAAGACTAGCATGTGGAAGCTTTCCTCCATGATAAAATGATGTTGTTCAAGATGCACTTTTGCTTGTGCAAGAGGAAAAGATAGCATGTGCTAGCTTATCCCCATGGTGAAATGATGTTGTTTGAGATGCACTTGTGCTTATGCAAGATGGAAAGCTAGCACGCGCTAGCTTTCCCCATGTTGGAATGGTGTTATTCGAGATGTGATTGTGCTGGGGAAAAGCTAGCACATGCTAGCTTTCCCCCACATTGAATGATGTTGTTTGAGATGAGCTTGTGCTTGTTGAAGAGGGAAAGCTAGCATGCGCTAGCTTACCCCCATGGTGTGATGATTTTCGAGATGCACTAGTTCTTGTGCAAGAGGGAAAGCCATCTTGCACTAGCTTTCCCCCATGATGGAATCATGTTGTTTGAGATGTGCTTGTGCTTCTGCAAGAGGGAAATCCAACATAAACTAGCTTTCTCCCACAGTGGAATGATGTTGTTTCAAGATGAAATTGTGCTTGTTCAAGAGGGAAAGCTAGCAATGCTAGATTTCCTTGATGGTGGAATGATGTTGTTCAAGTTGAGCTTATGCTTGTGCAAGCTTTCCTCCATGATAAACTGATGTTGTTCGAGATGCACTTGTGCTTGTGCAAGAGGGAAAGCTATCATGTGCTAGCCTCCCCCCATGGTGGAATGATGTTGTTTCAGATGCCCTTGTGCTTCTGTAATATTGAAAGCTAGCACACACTAGCTTTCCCCCATGTTGGAATGATGTTATTCGAGATGTGATTGTGCTAGGGGGAATGCTAGCACATGCTAGATTTCCTTCACATTGAATGATGTTTTTTGAGATGAGCTTGTGCTTGTGCAAGAGGGAAAACTAGCACGTGCTAGCTTACCCACATGGTCGAATGATTTTCGAGATGTGCTAGTGCTTGTGCAAGAGGGTAAGCTAGCACGCGCTACCTTTCCCCCATGGTGGAATCATGTTGTTCGAGATGTTCTTGTGATTTTGCAAGAGGGAAATCCAACATAAACTAGCTTTCCCCCATGGTGGAATGATGTTGTTTCAAGATGCATTTGGCTAGCACACACTAGATTTCCTTGATGGTGGAATGATGTTGTTCAATATGAGCTTATGCTTGTGCAAGAGGCAAAAGTAGCATGTGCAAGCTTTGCTCCATGCTAAATTGATGTTGTTTGAGATATGCTTGTGCTTGTGCAAGAGGGAAAGGTCGTATGTGCTAGCCTTTCCCCATGGTGGAATGATGTTGTTCGAGATGCACTTGTCCTTCTGTAATATGGAAAGCTAGCACACGCTAGCTTTCCCCCATGTTGGAATGATGTTATTCGAGATGTGATTGCGCTAGGGGGAAATCTAGCACATGCTAGCTTTCCCCCACATTGAATGATGTTGTTTGAGATGATCTTGTGATTTTACAAAAGGGAAAACTAGCACGGGCTATCTTACCCCCATGGTGGGATGATTTTCGAGATGCGCTACTGCTTGTGCAAGAGGAAAAGCTAGCATTTTCGAGATGCACTTGTGCTTCTGCAAGATTGAAAGCTAGCACGCGCTAGCTTTCCCCCATGTTGGAATGATATTATTCGAGATGTGATTGTGCTAGGGGGAAAGCTAGCACATGCTAGCTTTCCCACACATTGAATGATGTTGTTTAAGATGAGATTGTGCTTGTGAAATAGGGAAAACTAGCATGCGCTAGCTTACCCACATGGTTGGATGATTTTCGAGATGCGTTAGTGCTTGTGCAAGAGGGAAAGCTAGCATCCACTAGTTTTCCCCCACAGTTGAATGATGTTGTCCGAGATGTGTTTGCGCTTTTGCAAGAGGGAAATCCAACATAAACTAGATTTTTCCCACAGTGGAATGATGTTGTTTCAATATGCACTTGTGTCTGTTCAAGAGGGAAAGCTAGCACACGCTAGATTTCCTTGACAGTGGAATGATGTTGTTCAAGATGAGCTTATGCTTGTGCAAGAGGGAAGACTAGCATGTGCAAGCTTTCCTCCATGCTAAAATGATGTTGTTTGAGATGCTCTTGTGCTTGTGCAAGAGGGAAAGATAGCATGTGCTAGCTTATCCCCATGGTGGAATAATGTTGTTCGGGATGCACCTATGTTTGTGGAAGATGGAAAGCTAGCACGTGCTAGCTTTTCCTCATGGTGGAATAATGTTCTTCGTGATGCACCTATGTTTGTGCAAGATGGAAAGCTAGCATGTGATAGCTTTCCCCGTGTTGGAATGATGTTATTCGAGATGTGATTGTGGTGGGGGAAAGCTAGCAAATGCTAGCTTTCCCCCACATTGAATGATGTTGTTTGAGATGATCTTGTGCTTGTGAAAGAGGGAAAACTAGCATGCGTTAGCTTACCCACATGGTTGGATGATTTTTGAGATTCGTTAGTGCTTGTGAAAGAGGGAAAGCCAACATGCGCTAGCTTTCCCCCACGGTGGAATCATGTTGTTCAAGATGTGTTTGTGCTTCTGCAAGAGGGAAATCCAACATAAACTAGCTTTCTCCCACGATGGAATGATGTTGTTTCAAGATGCACTTGTGCTTGTTGAAGAGGGAAAGCTAGCACACGCTAGATTTCCTTGACAGTGGAATGATGTTGTTCAAGATGAGCTTATGCTTGTGCAAGAGGGAAGACTAGCATGTGCAAGATTTCCTCCATGATAAAATGATGTTGTTCGAGATGCGCTTGCACTTGTGCAAGAGAGAAATCTATCACGCGCTAGCTTTCCCCCATGGTGGAATGATGTTGTTCGAGATGCACTTGTTCTTCTGTAAGATTGAAAGCTAGCACGCGCTAGCTTTCCCCCATGTTGGAATGATGTTATTCAATATGTGATTGTGCTAGGGGGAAAGCTAGCACATTGAATGATGTTGTTTGAGCTGAGCTTGTGCTTGTGCAAGAGTGAAAACTACCATGCACTAGCTTACCCTCATGGTCGGATGATTTTCGAGATATGCTAGTGCTTGTGCAAGAGGGAAATCTTGCATGCTAGCTTTCCCCCACGGTGGAATGATGTTGTTCGAGATGTTCTTGTGCTTTTGCAAGAGGGAAATCCAATGCTAAACTTGCTTTCCCCCATGGTGGAATGATTTTGTTTCAAGATGCACTTGTGCTTGTTCAAGAGGGAAATCTAGCACATGCTAGATTTCCTTGATGGTGGAATGATATTGTTCAAGATGAGCTTATGCTTGTGCAAGAGGGAAGACTAGCATGTGCAATCTTTCCTCCATGATAAAAGAATTGTTTGACATGTGCTTGTGCTTGTTGCAAGAGAGAAAGCTAGCACGCGCTAGCTTTCCCCCATGGTGGAATGATGTTGTTTGAGATGCACTTGTGCTTCTACAAGTTGGAAAGCTAGCACGCGCTAGCTGTCCCCAATGTTGGAATGATGTTATTCGAGATGTAATTTTGCTAGGGGGAAAGCTAGCACATTGAATTATGTTGTTTGAGATGAGCTTGTGCTTGTGCAAGACGGAAAACTAGCACGTGCTAGCTTACCCACATGGTCAGATGATTTTTGAGATGCGCTAGTGCTTGTGCAAGAGGGTAAGCTAGCATCTACCAGCTTTCCCCCATGGTGGAATGATGTTGTCCGAGATGTGTTTCTTCTTTTGTAAGAGGGAAATCCAACATAAACTAGCCTTACCCCACGGTGGAATGATGTTGTTTCAAGATGCACTTGTGCATGTTCAAGAGGGAAAGATAGCACACGCAAGATTTCCTTGACGGTGGAATGATGTTGTTAAACATGAGCTTATGCTTGTGCAAGAGGGAAGACTAGCATGTGCAAGCTTTCCTCCATGCTAAAATGATGTTGTTCGAGATGTGCTTCTACTTGTGTAAGAGGGAAAGATAGCATGCGCTAGTTTATCCCCGTGGTGGAATGATGTTGTTCGAGATGCACTTATGCTTATGCAAGATGGAAAGCTAGCATGCGCTAGCTTTCCCCATGTTGAAATGATGTTATTCGAGATGTGATTGTGCTGGGAGAAAGCTGGCACATGCTAGCTTTACCCCACATTGAATGATGTTGTTTGAGATGAGCTTGTGCTTACTGAAGAGGGAAAACTAGCACGTGCTAGATTACTCCCATGGTGGGATGATTTTCAAGATGCACTAGTGCTTGTGCAAGAGGGAAAGCCAGCCTGCACTAGTTTTCTCCCATGATGGAATCATGTTGTTTGAGATGTGCTTGTGCTTTTGCAAGAGGGAAATCCAACATAAACTAGCTTTCTCCCACTGTGGAATGATGTTGTTTCAAGATGCACTTGTGCTTGTTCAAGAGGGAAAGCTAGCACACGCTAGATTTCCTTGATGGTGGAATGATGTTGTTCAAGATGAGCTTTTACTTGTGCAAGAGGGAAGACTAGCATGTGCAAGCTTTCCTGCATGATAAACTGATGATGTTCGAGATGTGCTTGTGCTTGTGCAAGAGGGAAAGCTATCACACGCTAGCTTCCCCCCATGGTGGAATGATGTTGTTTGAGATGCACTTGTGCTTCTATAATATTGAAAGCTAGCACACGCTAGCTTTCCCCCATGTTGGAATGATGTTATTTGAGATGTGATTGTGCTAGGGAGAAAGCTAGCACGTGCAATATTTCCTTCACATTGAATGATGTTGTTTGGGATGAGCTTGTGCTTGTGCAAGAGGGAAAACTAGCATGCTCTAGCTTACCCATATGGTCGGATGATTTTTGAGATGCGCTAGTGCTTGTGCAAGAGGGTAAGCTAGCATCCGCCAGCTTTCCCCCATGGTAGGATGATGTTGTCTGAGATGTGTTTCTGCTTTTGTAAAAGGGAAATCCAACATTAACTAACTTTCCCCCACGGTGGAATGATGTTGTTTCAAGATGCACTTGTGCTTGCTCAAGAGGGAAGACTAGCATGTGCAAGCTTTCCTCCATGCTAAAATAATTTTTCGACATGCGCTTGTGCTTGTGCAAGATGGAAAGCTAGCACGCGCTAGCTTTCCTCCATGGTGGAATGATGTTGTTCGAGATGCACTTGTTCTTCTGCAAGATGGAAAGCTAGCATGCACTAGTTGTCCCCCATGTTGGAATGATGTTATTAGAGATGTAATTTTGCTAGGGGGAAAGCTAGCACATTGAATGATGTTGTTTGAGATGAGCTTGTGCTTGTGCAAGAGGGAAAACTAGCACGTGCTAGCTTACACCCATGGTGGGATGATTTTCAAGATGCACTAGTGCTTGTGCAAGAGGGTAAGCTAGCATGCGCTAGCTTTCCCCCACGGTGGAATCATGTTGTTCGAGATGTGCTTGTGATTTTGAAAGAGGGAAATCCAACATAAACTAGCTTTCCCCCATGGTGGAATGATGTTGTTTCAAGATGCACTTGTGCTTGTTCAAGAGGGAAAGCTAGCACACGCTAGATTTCCTTGATGAAGGAATGATGTTGTTCAAGATGAGCTTATGCTTGTGCAAGAAGGAAGACTAACATGTGCAAGCTTTCCTCCATGCTAAAATGATGTTGTTCGAGATGCGCTTCTGCTTGTGCAAGAGGGAAAGCTAGCACGTGCTAGCTTTCCCCCATGTTGGAATGATGTTGTTCGAGATGCACTTCTGCTTGTGCAAGATGGAAAGCTAGCACGTGCTAGCTTTCCCCCATGGTGGAATGCTGTTATTCGAGATGTGATTGCGCTAGGGGGAAAGCTAGCACATGCTAGCTTTCCCCCACATTGAATGATGTTGTTTGAGATGAGCTTGTTCTTGTGTAAGAGAGAAAACTAGCATGTGCAAGCTTCACCCCATGGTGGGATGATTTTCGAGATGCGCTAGTGCTTATGAAAGAGTGAAAGCTAGCATGCACTACCTTTCTCCCACGGTGGAATCATGTTGTTTGAGATGTGCTTGTGCTTCTAAGAGAGGGAAATCCAACATAAACCAGCTTTCTCCCATGGTGGAATGATGTTGTTTCAAGATGCACTTGTGCTTGTTGAAGAGGGAAAACTAGCACACGCTAGATTTCCTTGATGGTGGAATGATGTTGTTCAAGATGAGCTTATGCTTGTGCAAGAGGAAAAACTAGCATGTGCAATCTTTCCTCCATGCTAAATTGATGTTGTTCGAGATGCGTTTGTGCTTGTGTAAGAGGGAAAGCTAGCACGCGCTAGCTTTCCCCCATGGTGGAATGATGTTGTTCGAGAAGCACTTGTGCTTCTACAAGATGGAAAGAAAGCACGCGCTAGCTTTCTCCCATGTTGGAATGATGTTATTTGAGATGTGATTGCACTAGAGGGAAATCTAGCACATTCTAGATTTACCCCACAGTGGAATGATGATGTTTCAAGATGCACTTGTGCTTGTTCAAGAGGAAAGCTAGCACACGCTAGATTTCCTTGACGGTGGAATGATGTTGTTCAAGATGAGCTTATGCTTGTGCAAGAGAGAAGACTAGCATGTGCAAGATTTCCTCCATGCTAAAAGAATTGTTCGACATGGGCTTGTGCTTGTGCAAGAGAGAAAGCTAGCAGGTGCTAGATTTCCCCCATGGTGGAATGATGTTGTTTGAGATGAACTTGTGCTTCTGCAAGATGGAAATCTAGCACACACTAGTTGTCCCCCATGTTGGAATGATGTTATTCGAGATGTAATTGTGATAGGGGGAAAGCTAGCACATTGAATGATAATGTTTGAGATGAGCTTGTGCTTGTGCTAGGGGGAAAGTTAGCACATGCTAGATTTCTCCCACATTGAATGTTTTTGTTTGAGATGAGCCTGTGCTTATGCAAGAGTGAAAACTAGCATGCGCTAGCTTACCCTCATGGTCGGATGATTTTCGAGATACGCTAGTGCTTGTGCAAGAGGGAAAGCTAGCATGCGCTAGCTTTTCCCCACGGTGGAATGATGTTGTTTGAGATGTGCTTGTGCTTTTGCAAGAGGGAAATACAAAGCTAAACTAGCTTTCCCCCATGGTGGAATGATGTTGTTTCAAGATGCACTTGTGCTTGTTCAAGAGGAAAGCTAGCACACACTAGATTTCCTTGATGGTGGAATGATGNCATCAAGGAAATCTAGTGTGTGCTAGCTTTCCTTGATGGTGGAATGATGTTGTTCAAGATGAGCTTATGCTTGTGCAAGAGGGAAGACTAGCATGTGCAAGCTTTCCTCCATGCTAAAAGAATTGTTCAACATGTGCTTGTGCTTGTGCAAGAGAGAAATCTAGCACACGCTAGATTTCCCCCATGGTGGAATGATGTTGTTCGAGATGCACTTGTGCTTTTTCAAGATGGAAAGCTAGCACGCACTAGCTGTCCCCCATGTTGGAATGATGTTATTTGAGATGTAATTTTGCTAGGGGGAAAGCTAGCACATTGAATGATGTTGTTTGAGATGAGCTTGTTCTTGTGCAAGAGAGAAAACTAGCACGCGCTAGCTTACCCACATGGTTGGATTATTTTCAAGATGTGCTAGTGCGTGTGCAAGAGGGTAAGCTAGCATTTGCTAGCTTTCGCCCACGATGGAATGATGTTGTCTAAGATGTGTTTCTGCTTTTGCAAGAGGGAAATCCAACATAAACTAGCTTTCCCCCATGGTGGAATGATGTTGTTTCAAGATGCACTTGTGCCTGTTCAAGAGGGAAAGCTAGCACACACTAGATTTCCTTGACGGTGAAATGATGTTGTTCAACATGAGCTTATGCTTATGCAAGAGGGAAGACTAGCATGTGCAAGATTTCTTCCATGCTAAAATGATGTTGTTCGAGATGCACTTCTGCTTGTGCAAGAGGGAAAGATAGCACATGCTAGCTTATCCCCATGGTGGAATGATGGTTTTCGAGATGCACTTGTGCTTATGCAAGATGGAAAGCTAGCACGCATTAACTTTCCCCATGTTGGAATGATGTTATTTGAGATGTGATTGTGCTGGGGGAAAGCTAGCACATGCTAGCTTTCCCTCACATTGAGTGATGTTGTTTGAGATGAGCTTGTGCTTATTGAAGAGGGAAAACTATTACGCACTAGCTTACCCCCATGGTGGAATGATTTGTGAGATGCGCTAGTGCTTGTGCAAGAGGGAAAGCTAGCATGCACTAGCTTTTCCCCACGGTGGAATCATGTTGTTCGAGATGTGCTTGTGCTTCTGCAAAAGGGAAATCCAACATAAGCTAGATTTCTCCCATGGTGGAATGATGTTGTTTCAAGATGCACTTGTGCTTGTTCATGAGGGAACGCTAGCACACGCTAGATTTCCTTGACGGTGGAATGATGTTGTTCAAGAGGAGCTTATGCTTGTGCAAGAGGCAAGACTAGCATGTGCAAGCTTTCCTCCATGCTAAATTGATGTTGTTCAAGATGCACTTGTGCTTTTGCAAGAGGTAAAGCTAGCATGTGCTAGCTTTCCCCCATGGTGGAATGATGTTGTTCGATATGCACTTGTGCTTCTGCAAGAGGGAAAGCTAGCACATCCTAGCATTCCCCCATGTTGGAATGATGTTATTCGAGATGTGATTGCACTAGGGGGAAATCTAGCACATGCTAGATTTCCCCCACATTGAATGATGTTGTTTGAGATGAGCTTGTGCTTCTGCAAAAGGGAAAACTAGCACGTGCTAGCTTACCCCCATGGTGGGATGATTTTCGAGATGCGCTCATGCTTGTGCAAGAGGAAAAGATAGCATTTTTTAGATGCACTTGTGCTTCTGCAAGATTGAAAGCTAGCACGTGCTAGCTTTCCCCCATGTTGGAATGATGTTACTCGAGATGTGATTGTGCTAGGGGGAAAGATAGCACATGCTAGCTTTCCCACACATTGAATGATGTTATTCAAGATGAGCTTATGCTTGTGCAAGAGGGAAGACTATAGTGTGCAAGCTTTCCTCCATGCTAAAATGATGTTGTTCGAGATGCGCTTGTGCTTGTGCAAGAGGGAAAGATAGCATGCGCTAGCTTATCCCCATGGTGGAATGATGTTGTTCGAGATGCACTTGTGCTTATGCAAGATGGATAGCTAGCACGTGCTAGCTTTCCCCATGTTGGAATGATGCTATTCGAGATGTGATTGTGCTGGGGGAAAGCTAGCACATGCTAGCTTTCCCCCACATTGAATGGTGTTGTTTGGGATGAGCTTGTGCTTGTTAGAGAGGGAAAACTAGCATGCGCTAGCTTACCCCCATGGTGGGATGATTTTCGAGATGCGCTAGTGCTTGTGCAAGAGGGAAAGCCAGCATGCGCTAGCTTTCCCCCATGGTGGAATCATGTTGTTTGAGATGTGCTTGTGCTCCTGCAAGAGAGAAATCCAACATAAACTAGCTTTCTCCCACAGTGGAATGATGTTGTTCGAGATGCACTTATGCTTGTTCATGACGGAAATCTAGCACACACTAGATTTCCTTGATGGTGGAATGATGTTGTTCAAGATGAGATTATGCTTGTGCAAGAGGGAAGACTTGCATGTGCAAGCTTTCCTCCATGATAAAATGATGTTGTTTGAGATGTGCTTGCGCTTGTGCAAGAGGCAAAGCTATCAAGCGCTAGCTTTTCCCCATGGTGGAATGATGTTGTTCAAGGTGCACTTTTGCTTCTGTAAGATTGAAAGCTAGCACGCGCTAGCTTTCCCCATGTTGGAATGATGCTATTCGAGATGTGATTGTGCTAGGGGGAAAGCTAGCACATGCTAGATTTCCCCCACATTGAATGATGTTGTTTGAGATGAGCTTGTGCTTGTGCAGGAGTGAAAACTAGCATGCACTAGCTTACCCTCATGGTCAGATGATTTTCGAGATACGCTAGTGCTTGTGCAAGAGGGAAAGATAGCATGCGCTAGCTTTTCCCCACAGTGGAATCATGTTGTTCGAGATGTGCTTGTGCTTCTACAAGAGATAAATCCAATATAAACTAGCGTTCTTCCATGGTGGAATGATGTTGTTTCAAGATGCACTTGTGCTTGTTCATGAGGGAAAGCTAGCACACGCTAGATTTCCTTGATGGTGGAATGATGTTGTTCAAGATGAGCTTATGCTTGTGCAAGAGAGAAGACTAGTATGTGCAAGCTTTCCTCCATGATAAAATGATGTTGTTCGATATGCACTTGCGCATGTGCAAGAGGGAAAGCTATCACATGCTAGCTTTCCCCCATGGTGAAATGATGTTGTTCGAGATGCACTTGTGCTTATGTAAGATTGACAGCTAGCACACGCTATCTTTCCTCCATTTTGAAATGATGTTATTTGAGATGTGATTGTGCTAGGGGGAAAGATAGCACATGCTAGATTTCCCCCACATTGAATGATGTTGTTTGACATGAGCTTGTATGAAAGAGGGAAAATTAGCATGCGCTAGCTTACCCCCATGGTGGGATGATTTTTGAGATGTGCTAGCGCATGTGCAAGAGGGAAAGCTAGCATGTGCTATCTTTCCTCCATGGTGGAATGATGTTGTTTGAGATGTGCTTGTGCTTTAGCAAGAGGGAAATCCAACATAATTTGGCTTTCCCCCACGATGAAATGATGTTGTTTCAATATTCACTTGTTCTTGTTCAAAGAGGGAAAGCTACCACATGCTAGATTTCCTTCACGGTGGAATGATGTTCAAGATGAGCTTATGCTTGTGCAAGAGGGAATACTAGCATGTGTAAGATTTCCTCCATGCTAAAATGATGTTGTTTGAGATGCGCTTATGCTTGTGCAAGAGGGAAAGCTAGGATGCACTAGCTTTCCCCCATTGTGGAATGATGTTTTTCGAGATGCACTTGTGATTGTGCAATAGGAAAAGCTGGCAAACAATAGATGCACCCCATGGTGGAATGATGCTAGCTTTACTCTATGGTGAAATGATGTTGTTGGGGATGCATTTGTTCTTATGCAAGAGGGAAAACTAACACACGCTAGCTTTCCCTCATGGTGGAATAATGTTGTTCGAGATGCACTTGTGTTTGTGCAAGAGGGAAAGCTAGCACACGCTACCTTTCCCTGACGATGGAATGTTGTTTGATATGCACCGTTGCTTGTGCAAGAGGGAAAGCTAGCTTTCCCCTATAGTCAAATGATGTTATCCGATATGTGTTTGTATTTGTGTAAGACAAAAAGTTAACATGCATTAGCTTTCCCCCTCAGTGGAATGAGGTTGTTCTAGATGCGCTTGTGGTTGTGTAAGAGGGAAAGCTAGCACGTCTACCACAGTGGAATGATGTTCGAGGTGCTTTTGTGCCTATGCAAGATGAAAAGTTAGCACACACTATCTTTTCTTTACGGTGGAATGATTTTGTTCAAGATGCACTTGTACTTCTGCGAGAGGGAAAGCTAGCACACGCTAGCTTTCCCTTAGGGTTGAATGATGTTGTTTGAGATTCATTTATGCTTGTGCAAGAGGGAAGGCTAACATGCATGGACTTCCTCCATGATGGAATGATGTTGTTCGATATGCGTTTGTGCTTGTGCAAGAGGGAAATTTAGCGCATGCTAACATTTTCCTATGCTAGAATGATGTTTGAGATGCAATTGTGCTTGTGCAATATGGAAAGATAGCATGTGCTGGCTTTCCCCTACACGGTAGCTTTCCACCATGGTGGAATGATGTTGTTTGAGATGCATTTGTGCTTGTGCAAGAGGGAACACTAGCACGTGCTAGCTTTCCCCCATGGTGGAATGATATTGTTTGATATTCACCTGTGCTTGTGCAAAAGGGAAAGCTAATATGTGTTAGTTTTCCCCCATGGTACAATGATGTTGTCCAAGATGTGTTTGTGTAAGATGGAAAGCTAGCATGCATTAGCTTTCCCCCAAGCTGAAATAGCATTGTTTTAGATGTGCTAGTTGTTGTGAAAAACATAAAGTTAGCACGTGCTAGCTTTCCCCCATGATGGAATGATGTGAGAGATGTGTTTGCGCTTGTTCATGAGGAAAATTTAGCACATGCTAGTTTTTACTTACGATGGAATGATGTTGTTTGAGATGCACTTGTGCTTGTGTAATAGGGAAGCTAGCACACACTAGCTTTCCTCGAAGGTGGAATGATGTTCTTTGATATGTGCTTGTGCCAGAGGGAATACTAGCATGCACTAAATTTACTCCAAGGTGGAATGGTGTTGTTTGATATACACTTGTTCTTGTGCAAGAGGGAAATCTAGCATGCGCTAGATTTCCTCCACAGTAGAATGATGTTTTCTGAGATGTGCTTGTGCAAGACAAAAAGCTAGCATGCATTAGCTTTTCTCTATTGTGGAATGATGTTGTTCTAGATTCTCTTCTGGTTGTGCACAAGGGAAAACTAGCACGTGCTAGCTTTCCCCGATGGTGAAATGATGTTTGAAATGCATCTGTACTTGTCCAAGAGGGAAAGTTAGCACACACTAGATTTTTTTTACAGTGGAATTATGTTGTTTGAGATGTGTTTGTACTTGTGCGAGAGGAAAAGTTAGCACGCGTTAACTTTCCCCTATGCTAGAATAATGTTTGAGATGAAATTGTGCTTGTGCGAGAGGGAAATATAACATGTGCTAGATTTTCCCTACACGCTAGCTTTCCCCCATGCCAGAATGATGTTGTTTGAGATGCACTTGTTCTTGTGCAAGAGGGAAAGCTAGCATGTGCTAGCTTTCCACCTCAGTGGAATGATATTGTTTGATATGCACATGTGCTTGTGCAAAAGGGGAAGCTATTACTTATTATTTCCCCCCCACGATGGAATGATGTTGTTCGAGATGTGCTTATGAAAGATGAAAAAGATAGCATGTGTTAGCTTTCCCCCACACTGAAATAATGTTGTTTTAGATATGCTTATGGTTGTGCAAAACAAAAATTTGGCACGTGCTAGCTTTCCCCCCCGATGGAAAGATGTTCAAGATGTGTTTGTGCTTGTCCATGAGGGAAAGTTAGCACATGCTAGTTTTTACATACAGTGGAATGATGTTGTTCAAGATGCACTTGTGCTTGTGTAATAGGGAAACTAGCACACATTAGCTTTCCCTGAAGGTGGAATGATGTTCTTTGATATGTGCTTGTGCTAGAGGGAAAACTAGCATGCAATAGCTTTACTCCAAGGTGGAATGATGTTGTTTGATATGCACTTGTTCTTGTGCAAGAGGGAAAGCTATCACTTTTTCTTGTTATTCCATGGTGGGATGATGTTGTTTTATATGCTCTTGTGGTTGTGCACAAGGGAAAACTAGCACGTGCTAGCTTTCGAAACCCCATGGTGAAATGATGTTCGAGATGCATCTGTGCTTGTCCAAGAGGGAAAGTTAGCAGACACTAGCTTTTCCTTACAGTGGAATT
>JASDQU011310125.1:0-11226 GCA_032191745.1 Picea mariana
GAGGAGGATAACACATGCTCATTATAACTCACCTTTGGTAATTTCCTCTTCCTTTGATTAATGAAATAGAAGAAGTAAGGGTTCGGTCCCATATGGGTCCTTCAATGTATGATTTTTTAAAGAGTCTAGAGAAGGTAAACTCAGTGATTTTTCATGTTTAGAGAGTCTGAAAGGAACTTAAAGATGACTCCAGGGTTGTCCTTTTTCATAATTTTAGTCTCGTGAGGCCGAAAAAGAGATAAACTACCACTCAAAAGGCGCCCTTTCAAACCTTTTAACAAGTGTGAAAGGAAGCAAGATCACTCGAAAATATTTTCATGTTTAGAGAATCTAAAAAGAGATTAAAGGAGACTCCAGGGGGTTCCTTTTTCGTATAACCTTTAGGAGTCTAAAAAAGTGATAAAATTCTACTCGGTTACATTCTCATGTTTTTGCGAGCATGAGAAAGAAAAAAGACTAATATCGGTATTGGTTTCATTTTTATGCAAGCTTGAAACAAAATTAAACAATGCTTGTAAATTCCCAACGTAAGTTGAATCCCCAGATTTTTGTTTCATTTTTTAATGAGATTTCTACAGAGAGGAAAACTATGATCGTGACCTCTGTTTCATTTTTTAATGAGATTTCCATAGAGAAGAAAACTATGCTCATAACTTCTGTTTCATTTTTTAACGAGCTTTCCATAGAGAAGTGAAACTATGCTTGTAAATTCCCAACATAATTTCCAAAGGTAGGGATACCCATGGATGGTTGGTACTCTGCCCCCAACTTGAAAATCTAGGAGCATAACTCCAGAATAATAATCAAAGGCTGGAGACATGCCCCCCAAGATTCAATTCATTCATCGACATTGAGGTTGTCACCAATTTCTGTACTAGATGCAAAAAAAGGATAAGGGTGGATGAAATGAAGGTTCAAATACGAGACCTAATGAAAGACTTGACTCGACATCTACGAGATCTGTCGAAAGAATCGACCTGATGGGAGAGCTAACTGTTTCATTTTTTAACAAGCTTGTCACAGGAAAAGAACTATTCTTAAAAGGCTCTGGGTTTAGTCCCCAGATTTCTATTTCATTTTTTAACGAGCTTGCTACAGAGAGGAAAAACTATGCTCAGGACCTTCTTTTCATTTTTTAACAAGCTTTCCACAGAGAAGAGAAACTATGCTCGTAGCTTCTGTTTCAATTTTTTTAACGAGCTTGCCACAGAGAGGAAAAATATGCTCGTGACCTCTGTTTCATTTTTTAACGATCTTTCCACAGAGAAGAAAAATTGTGCTCGTGACCTCTTCTTGATCATGGCTTCCAAGAGGATAATAATCTGGAAGGAATACATGTCAAGGGACAAACATCAATCATGGCTTCCAAGAGATATTCACTAGATGGAAGAAAAGCACTTTGGAAGGAACACATGTCGAGGTTTGTGATAGGGGTAAGGAGATCAGGCTCCAATATCTCTATCGAATAAATCACCATGTAAAATACCAGATCTAAGTCATCTTCATCGACAACTGAAGGCATGGGAGATAACGCCACATAATTGACCTGTGGTGGGGGCGATACCGTCTACAAATAAGAACCATTTAGGGATCTCATTGGGTTGGTAATCAAGTTAGGACTAACCCATGAAAGTTGATCAATAACCACAATTCTTCCATCGTGAGGGAAATATATCATAAGAAAAAAAGTGGACACAATAGCTTTCATGGCATATACATAAGCTCGCCCCAGGAGTAAATCGAAATCCGAGTGGTCTTGGACTACCATAACATCAATAAAGATAGTTTTCCCTCCCAAAGTTATGGGAAACTAGGGAAGGATCCCTAAAGGGTGACTGGTTCTTTTGTTAAAGGTGAACAGATTCTAAGTAATTGGCACAAGCTGAGGGTAACCCAAAGCATGCCAAGCAATAGAGGAAAAAATACTAACGGGAAAACCTTCATCTATCAGCGGATGAGGAACGTCCTGACCAAAAACCTGTACTGTAATCTTGAAAGGAATGTGAGGGAAGATGAGGTCTAGTTAGCACACCCCAATAAAAAAGGATGGCCTCATTACTTGGAGGGGGTTTCACGGAAGAAGGAGGAATGCCCCCCAACATGGTAGATTTTGTATCAATGAGAAAAACATGGGCATAATCGGGTTTACTCTCTAGCGAGAAAGTAGGATTGATTGATAACGACATCAAATCAACCACTTGGGTTTCATTCTCCAAGGGGAGAATGGGGTTGATAGGTGGAAATGGATCGATCGCTTGGGTTTCACTCTCTAACAAGAGAGCAGGATCAACTGAAGATGGGATCGAATCAAGCACTTTGCCAACTGGTTCAACTAAGGACGTGACCAGATTGACGATATGATCAACCGAACTGACTGATGAAGGGATCAAAGCAACCACTTTGGCACCCGTCAGAGGAGGAGTGGGATTGACCACGTTAGCACTCTTCAGATGAAGGGTGGGACTAACCAATGATGGGACTGAATCAATTACTTGGGTTTCACTTTTCAGATGAAAAGTGGGGCTAATTGATGATGAAACTGGATTAGCTACTTTGGTTAGTGGTTCAGCCGAGGATGAAACTAGATTGACCACTTGATCAACCAGACTAACCAGGGATGCAGCTGGATTGACCAGTCCATCAACTAATGATGGGTTGGGAGAAATCTTACGATAACCGGTTGGAAGTTGAAGTTTTTTCAAAAGAGAAGAAGCCTCGTCCATATGAGGACAAAGGTGAGAGTAATGATCACCTTTGCATAGCATGCAAGGAAATTTGACAGTTGACTTCTTCTTACCAACCTTAACATCACTAGTTGACGGGGCATCACCAACATGTCCAACAGAGGCTAATGATGTAGAGGACCACATTTCAAAGAAATTGGGAAGACCAGGGAAATCCCTTAGAAAGTGGTCATCCTTACAAAGACTACAAGGGAATTTGGGTTTTAGATTCTTCACTGTAGTCTTATCGACCTCATCAATGCTCCCAGTACAAGTAAATGTAGCTGGTTGCTTGGATCCAACATTTGATGTAGTTGGAGGTTTGGTCCCTTTTTGGTTCTTCTTCTTCTTCTCTTTCCGTTTCTTCTTCTTCTTATCAACATGGCTACTTGATTTAGAGCTTTAACGGGTGAAGATGGAGAAAGGTCGACATGAGGTTGATGTGTAGGTGGTGTGCTTACATATGAAGCACTTGCTACATTCGAGATTACCAGAGTGGAAAACAACCATACTGGTAAATCAATTTTGAGACCTGGAAGGCTCAAAGTAGCGATGTAAGGAGGACCAATGTTTCTGTAAGAAGGAAAAACAAAAGGTTCTCTCGGAGCAGGGGTTGCTCCATTGGTAGTTTCGAGAACTAATGCCATTAAACAAAGATCCAACCTAGAGTCTTCTAGGAAAAATTGTAATGATCCCAAGCCAAATTCTGGATTGGAATCACTAACTACCACTGGTTTGTCAATGTGCAGGTGTTTATTGAGTTATTAAGTGCATACAAGATTCATTCAACACATGAATATCATCATACATTCAAGATATAGAAGCACAAGCAAGGACCTGACTCTTTTATTATAAGCAACGTAGGATCAATACAATAGATGGTCGATCTGGCATAAACCTCAGATGGCCATACAAACAATAGATATGAGCTGCTACAAAATGCTCCCGTCAATACAAAAGAAGCCACTAAATGCTGGATAAGTAATGAATACCAGCATCAAGCAGATCTGAATGTCAAACCCTCCAACTAGAGAGTGCCATGCTGCAAGTAGAGACTGAAGCCCTCAATAATTCGGCCCTGATGGAAGAATGCTCCAAATGAGCCCATAATCGGTCAAGTAATAGATTAGGGCAGTGGGATCCTCCTCCTGAAGTTTCAATCCCAACGTCCAAGGCAAACCTCTCCAACTGTGAAATCTTCTAAGAGAGTTGCACCTTCTTGAATAGCTAAATTGAACCCTCCTCAATGGTATGGTGCGCCCTTGTTGGAAATTCCCCAACAATACGAACCTGCTGTCTTTTGAAGCTCTAGAAGGAGATATGCTGAGAATAGAATGGTGTGGAGGAATATTTCATCCCCAAGACCAAGCTGTGGAACAAGGTGAGTGGGTATTCCACCACTGAGTTGCTCACAAGGGTTTGTACAACAAACCCCCAAACTGAATGCTCAAGAGCACTAACAAGAAATATACCAAAATCAGAATGAGTGATAGGTGCTCCCCAGCCTCTTACTTATACTTTTCCTTCTAATTCTCTGTTGAGTTAGGTTAACCTCTAGGGTTAACTTCTATTCTTTTGTTGAGTTATCTTTTACTCCTTTTAACCTATTTATTTCTCAAGTCCTTAAAAAAAATATAACTTTAGTCTAGTTGACCTTTCCCCTCAGTGTGAGACTATGGCCTAGTAGGGACACCTAGACCACTACGTCTTCCAAACCTCTTCTTCAAGAGGTGGGGAACATTACTGTCTCCCCTGCTTGAAATGCTTGTCCTCAAGCAATTCCAAACCTGCTTCTCGTACCATCTGTTCATTCTCCCATGTGGCATCCTCAATGGGCAAGTCTTTCCACCTGATCAGATACTCCTTAATGCTTCTCTTCCGGAGCCTCTCTTCTCGAACTTCCAATATCTCTTCTGGAACCAGCACTAACTGACCTTCTTCGTCCATGGGAGGTAGTACCTCAATGGGGTGGACGTGTTGGCCGATAGCCCTCTTCAAGCATGATACATGAAAGGCATTGTGTATTCGACTGCCTGGTGGGAGTTCTAACTCATAAGCCATGACCCCTATCTTTCTGTTGATTCTGTAAGGCCCAAAGAAACATGGTTGTAGTTTTTTTGCTCCACTTCTTTTAATTGAAGCATTCCTATAAGGTTGGAGCCTTAAATAAACCAAGTCGCCCACTTCAAAAGTGCACTCCACTCTGTGTTTGTCCGCCTGGACCTTCTGCTGGTTCTGGGCTCTCTGTAAATGATCCTTTAACTCCTGAAGAATGTCTTGGCTCTGTTATACCTAATCTTGTAACATTGGTGCCCTGCTGTCCCCAAAGGCAATCTCTGCAAAGGAAAGGGGATCATAGCTATATAAAGCTCTGAATGGTGTCATACCTATGGATACATGATGGGTGGTGTTGTAAAAATATTCTCCCAAGTGAAACCATCTGATCCATGATTTATGTTGTCTGACTACGTAATTTCTGAGGTAGCCTTCCACCCATTTGTTGACTATTTCCATCTGGCCATCCATCTGAAGGTGATAGCTGGTACTAGGAGTCAATGCCATACCCACTAATCAGAACAATTCCTGCCAAAATGTGCTCATGAATCTGCTATCTCTGTCACTGATAATGGTCTTGGGTAGGCCATGTAGTCTGAACACCTCTCTGAAAAATAATTCAGCTACCTGTGCGGCGCTGAAGTTAGTGGCTATGGAGAAGAAGTGTGCAAATTTCGTCAATCTGTCTACTACTACGAAAATGCAATCTTTCCCCTGTGTCCTGGGCAACCCGATGATGAAATCCATGGATATACTTTCCCATTTGTGCTATAGAATAGACAGGGGTTGCAACAGTCATGCACGGTGCGTGTGCTCATCCTTGTTTTCTTGGCATGTAGTGCATTCTTTGACATGTTTAATCACATCCTCCTTTAGGCCCTTCCATGCAAACCTCTCTCTCACCTGCCTGTACATCTTACTTATGCCCTGATGTCCCGCTACTGGTGAGTTATGACAGGCATGCAGTATCTTGTCTTTGAGAGATGATCCAGGAACTAAGAAAATTCGACCTTTGTAATAAATGAGGTCCTTAATGACTCTGAAGTTGTCATCCTGTATTTTCCCATCCAAAAGTTGACAAGCGAACTGATCCTTTGCATATTCCACTATCAAGTGATCCTTCGAGTCAACTAACATACCAGACATGGCAAAAATGGATGGCCTCCTGGATAATGCATCTGCTACTACGTTGTTCTTCCCTTTGACGAATTCAATGTCAAAGTCATAGGCTTGTATTTTTCTTACCCATTTTTGCTGTTGTTCATTCAAATCCTTTTTCTACAATAGATATTTAAGATTGTTATGATCTGATTTGACCACAAACCTTGCACCTACCAAATATTGCCTGAATTTGGCTAGTGCATGCATGATAGCCAACATTTCTTTGTCATAAATGCTGTAAAGTAGTTCAGGACCCATGAGTTTTTGGCTTTCATAGGCAAGGGGGTGCCTATTATGCATCAACACATCCCCTATACCTTCCCCTGAGGCATCACACTCCAAAGTGAAGGGTACGCCAAAATTTGGGAGAGCTAGGACTGGGCAGGTGCTCATGACCTCTTTCATCCATTCCATCGTGGCTTGGGCCTCTTCATTCCATTTGAAGGACCCCTTTTTGGTCAGGTCAGTCAAGGGTGCACATAGTTGAGAAAACCCTTTGATAAATTTCCTGTAGTATGCGCATAGGCCCAGAAAGCCCCTTAATTCTGTGAGTGTCTTCAGAGTTGTCCATTCCCTAATGGCTGTTATCTTCTCCTGGTGTACCTGTACCCCTTTTTACCCTATGATGTGTCCCAAGTAGAGAACCTCTTTCATCCCAAACTCACACTTGGATTCCTTGGCGTATAGTGACTGTTCTTCCATGATTGACAGGATTTGGTCCACATGACGAAGGTGTTCCTCCCATGTCTTGCTGTAAATGAGCAAATCATCAAAGAATACTAACAAGTGTTTCCCCAGTTGTTTGTTGAACACATGGTTCATGCAAGACTGAAATGTGGCTAGGGCGTTGGTTAGCCCAAAGGGCATCACCAAAAACTCGTAATGGCCATAGTGACACCTGAAGGCTATTTTCGAGATGTCCTCCTCCCTCATATTGATTTGATGGTAGCCTGAACGAAGGTCAATTTTTGTGAAATAGATAGCTCCATGCAGCTCATCTAGTAATTCATCAATCCTGGGTATAGGGTACCTATTTTTTATCATCTTTTTATTCAAAGCCCGGAAGTCAATGCACATTCTCATTGTTCCATCCTTCTTCTTAACCAAGACTACTGAAGAAGTAAACGGGCTTGAACTTGGCCTGATGTGTCCCATGTCTAGAAGCTCTTTGATGGCCTTTTATACCTCGTCTTTATACTTCTTGGGATGCCTATAGGGTGTGGTGATAACTGGTTTAGCCCCTGCTTCCAACTCAATGATGTGCTCAAACCCCTTGTCTGGTGGCACACCTGGAGGAATCGGCCCAAACACCTTATGGTGCCTGTCTAGGATCTTTTTTATATCCGGGGTTTAGTGCACCTTCCCCTTCTCATCCATCCAATTTGAGATTTTACATTCTGCTGCGTATACAATTTCTTCCCTTCTGAAGATGGCTTCCATCCTCTTGTCCGTGACCACTCAGGCAGAGTTAGCTATCATGCCTTTGAGCACAACCTTTCGTCCTCCTTCCTCTACAAAGGACATTTCCATGGTCTTGTAATTGGTGGTGATAGGCCCTAAAGTGCTGAGCCACTGCACCCCTAGGATGATGTTGGTGTCGGGAAGATCCATCACATAAGCATCTTGAACTATCTCATGCCTTCCCAAGGTGAGCTTCATACCTGGGATGTATCTGTCACAGGGCATAGTGCTACCACCTGCTACCTCCACTTTGAATCCTTCAAACTCTACTGTAGGTATGTGCCTCCTCTGCAGTAATGCTGCATCAACAAAATTATGGGAATCTCCTCCATCAATCAGAACTGAAACTCTCTATCCCTGCAATACCCCTCTCATCCTGAAGGTGTTTAATTTGGGTACCCGCTGATAGATGCCAAGGTGGCCTTCTCTCCAGTTGCACTATATAGTTTTGGAACCTCCTCTTCTGTTGTATCTGAAGTTTCAGCCTCAATGTTCTGTATCTGTCCATAGGCTTCCTCCTTTTCATTGTCCGAGGTAACCTCTATATAGTGTACCTGGACACGTCCCATACACTTATGTGATGGGTTCCACGATTCCTTGCAAGTGAAGCATAGTTGCTTCCTCCTCAGTTCCCTCCTGGTGTTGTCATCTGTCCTGCCACGGCCCCTATCAAAACCTTTAGGGTCCCATCCTCCTTGATTCATTGGCGGTCTTTGATCTCTTCCTCTACTATTAAGGGGTGGTCTGGGTATGAATTTAGGTCTAGCAGCCTGACCCAAATCCCTCATCTTCCAAATGGCCTCCTGTAGGTTGTTGGGTTTGAAGGCCTTTACCCAACCCTTCAAGGGTTCTGTCAATCCTTCTGTGAAAAGCATCATGAGCCTGGTCGGGGACATATCTTGTACCATAAATGCAAGCCTTTGGAATTCATCAATATATATTTCATCCCTACTTGTTTGCTTGAGTTGGGTGAGCTCCTGAAAATGCAGCTCAGGATCTCCTTGATCAAATCTATCAATGAGCCTCTGAGTGAATTCTGTATAGGACATTATCTGATTGTGGCCGAGTTTGGTGAGTCCGTGATACCACCAATTGTGAGCCTTGCCATCCAAATACATAGTTGCAAACTTGATGGCCTCTATCTCCTTCATGGGGTTGACCTGTAAATAGGTATCCATCTTTTGTACCCAATACTGTGCCGTCATCTTGGTCGTACCATCAAAGTATGGAATTTCTATCTTCCCTGCTCTACGTTCAAACTCAAAAATACCCCTGTGGTTTCTCCTAGGTTGATTTCTGAACCTGAGTTGGCAATACTGATCTAGGGACATCTGTCTTTGGACCTTCATATCCAAACTGTAGTATTCTTTGGTACTCCTTTCCATTTGTTCCACAAATTCTTCTACCTGTTCCTGTTTCCCTTGCTCATCTGTGAATGTGGGCATACAAGGTCTAGGGTTAGCTCTGCTACCTGAATGTCGACCAAGATGATCATCGGTGAACATAGGTATGTATCGTCTCTGATTGACCCTGCTACCCATCTGACCCTAGGCCGTGTGTTGTAGGAAAATATCCCCACGGACAGGTAGATTGCCTCAAAGAGCTAGACCCTAAACTCTAAGACAGAAAGTGCTTAACATGGACACTGACTTCCTTTCAAATCTGTACAAACTAATGCATGAGGAGGAAGGAGAACAAAAGTACCTCTTTATCGACGTTTGTCCCTGCATGCTCCGAGTTGAGCTCCAATCTCTCGCTCTTCGATGAGTCCTGTAGACAAACAAAGTACGACCACTTCCTACTCTATTGATATTAGCTTGAAAATATATCTATCTATCAACGATAAGTTCATGTAAGATCAGACACAAACTAGAAAGAAACAAGCCAAGCATGTCATATTAATGAGAATAGCGACAATAGTACTTATAATCGTAGTTGCGAATGCGGCAGCTCCGTCAAGTATCCTTTGTCTAACCCTTGCTCGAAAAATCCATGACTTGGATGATAGCAGCTTCACTGATCACTCTCCTTTAGTTGACTTTGTGTTTCCTATGAGATCATAGGTTTCATGCTAGCAATTCTTCCCCCTTTTCACCATCATAGAGCCTGCTTATATAGGTTAAGAGAGGCTTAACCTCTTGAGGTATCTTTAGGGTAGGTTGAGGAATTCCCTCCTTAGATCAAGGATCTTCTAATTGAACCAAGAATTCGAATGCAACTGCCTTCCAAACTTGAAAGATCCTCCCCTTATTCTCCTCAATGGGCCAACCACTGCCCAGATTAGACAGTGCTCCTTCAAAAGGGGCATCAGGGCACTATAGCACTCCCTAGGAGGCTCAAGAGGAGTGCCAGCACTCCAAGGATGGATAGCGCTCCTTCAGAGGGGCAGTTTGTCATTATAACGCTCCCTAAGACCTTATAGGGGAGCACCAACGCTCCTAAAGATGATGTAGAGGAGCAATCACCTTCAAAACCCTAGTTTAAGAGATCCTTTCAGGTGATAAGAGTTACCTTTACTTCAGTTAATCATTCTCCCTCCTCCAAATCAAGTGTCTAAGGTATTCTCAATGTCTCCTTGGTGTCGTCATCATGGAAATATGCTTTGTTTGATGTTTGTGACACTTGTGAATGACATGCAACACTTGCAACAGTTGAGAGGAACATGCGACACTTACGACACTTATCGAAGTGAGCAATATTGAGGTGTAACAGATTTCCCCCCAAAGTATGAAGTTAAAAGATGTGAACTGATAACTGAAATGCTTTGTAGATGTTCAAGAAAGGGTATAGACTCGGAGAACCTGACGGAAGCTACACACAAACATCCAAAAAATATCATTACATGTTTCAAAACCCAAGGCAGGCATACCCATGCTTGGGTGATCAATACTTGCGAGATATGGCCGCCATAAAATACACTGTGGATCCATAATTGTATTGATGAAAAGGTATAACCACCGAGGATACAATGTGGATCTATACTCTGATGACTTGGACTGATCGTAGCCATGAAGAATACACAGTGGATCTACGAGGTGAAAAGACATAGCCACGACCAATACAAAGTGGATCTATGTAACAATGTATGCATCATTTGTCCAAGAGAAACTCCTTCGCAGCCTGGGCAAAGCATATATCAAAGTGATCACTCAACCCAGGGTCTTCTTACCGATCCCAATGTGGTACAATTCTAACCATGTGAATAGATGTCCTGATGTCGAACATGGCAGAAACCACTTGATTACCGGTCAATGGTGTGAACCGTTAACAAGTGCAAGGGAGATCACCATTAATGTCAGTGATTCCCAAGGTACCCTAGTACATTCCAACGAATGTGAATGGATGAGATGGAGTCGAACATCCGTGGAATCATCCGATCAGAGGTCAATGATGTAAACCTACTGTCGAACGTGAGGAGGCCTGCCATTGAGGCATGCATGTCCCAAAGTACTAACTGGTTTCTAATCCTAATTCCTGGAAAATGTGTTGAATTCGACAGGAATAAGCTCGTCGAAGGAGGGCCTTGATGTATCCCCCATCAGCGACACAAAACGAACATAGAGATGTAATTGGTGGATCAAAAGGACGTGGACTGACACAGGTTTTGAGGCAAGATATTTGGGATGGCTGAATCTAGAGGCAGATACTTCCCTTGAACACTGAGGCACAACAAAAAAACATGACACAGACCAATACTTAATGATGCAGTGGATGTTGTGACTTGCGTCGGGTGACCAAAGGAGTGAAAGAAACTCAAAGGATTGGCTCAGTGCAGAGGTTCAGTGGGTTATAATGCATGCATATGACAAAGTGCCGTGTTCAAGGG
>JASDQU011310127.1:28952-42576 GCA_032191745.1 Picea mariana
AGTGTTTTATGTTTGTAACCATAGTTGTTTTTGTTAGTTTTTTCATAACCAGAAACAAAAAATGCTCAGTAAAATATTTTGGCCCTTCTCAAGGTCCAAGTGTTGTAACCATTTCTCTCATACCATATGTAATGTACCTCAAACTTTCCATTAAAAAATAAAATCTATCGAACATTAATCTACAATTTCATTAACCGATTCGTAGGTTAGAAGAGGAACTATGTAATCCCATTATTAATCTCTGTGAGGTGTCTTATGAATCTCAAACTATGAGGTTTATGCCCAACCTAATATCACTTTGAATAGAAATATTAAATGAATAACTCTCTATAATTCTAATAATTCCCTTCAGAACAAAGCTTATTCTAATACTCTCTCTCTCTCTCTCTCTCTCTCTCTCACACACACACACACACACACACACACACATATATATAGTATATCAGACTTATGACTTATGGTCCTAATCTCTCTTTTAAACATGAGATACTATACTTGTGTGCAAGTCTATCTCATTTTACCTTGGAAAAAAATTCATATACCACATATAAAGTAACGAGGTCGGGATTATACCCCAAGGTAGAATATAAATGGATTAACATAAGATACTTGGCATCATTTAGTATGTTCCAAATCATCAAATGGATTTCCTTTTGGATTAATGGTGGTTAGTGCTCTTCCAGTCACCATTTACATCAAGGTTTGGGTAATGAAATCCCAGACTAATCTTGTTTCAACATTGTCTTAACTAAGCGATGTCTCAACTAAGTTTCATTTGAACAATAGGTTAACTAAACTGAAAACCATTGAAGTTAACGTGTTATAACTAGTCATGTCATGAAGGGACAACTCTTAAATTTGCGGTTCTTGATATGGGGAGAAGGATTTCTTGTCATACAGGAGTTAAAGCTCTGAACCTGCTATTAACGGAGGTCTTCTTTGTGCGAGTACTGATGGTTTTCACCTGACCCCTCCTCCAATCTAGTCACGCAAACTCTACCCCATCACATAGCCAATGCCAACCATTCGTACCCTCAGCATTTACTTCGCATACTAAGAGATCTTGTAAGGTTAAGTGCATTTTTCTTTGTCATTTGTGCAGTCCTCCAAAATGGCTTTGCGTTTTCCTTCTCAGCGGGAAGGCTATTGACTTGGATAATCTTTCTCGGTGGGAGGAAGCATCGTATCCATCCTCACTGGTAAGTTTATGATGATACTGAAATCTATATAATAGAGTGGAACCTTAGAATGTCATTACAGTGGAAGAACCCTCCTACTGTGACTCTTATTATGTCTTTAAATTTCGCTTCCCTATTATCGTTGCTCTTTGTAACTTCCTGAATTGTTCCCACTCCTGGATAATTAGATTATTTTTTTTCTTCATCCTCAATCCCTCTAAAAGGAGTCAACATTCCACCTCCTTGTTTCCGATTTAAACAATTTGCACCTGCATAGTTGTTTTCATGTGTATTTCAATCTTAGGGTTTCATTATTTTCTCTATTATCGTTATTATTTAAGGTCCCTCTCTTGATATTCCTTGAGGCCTAGTATTGAACTTCCACGAGGTTATGCGAGGTTCTAATATGGAGTTTGAAGCTCTGCACTCTATAATGCATATTTCTTTACATTTACTAAAGAGAGCATAACCCACCCTTATGCAGTTTCATTGGATCCTTAACTCATCCTTACAAATATAATTCTTCCTCGAATATTAATTTATTTTATTTGGCTTCAAGGAAAATGGGTAAAYTGTGCTCCGAATAGTTTGTTTGGGAAATTCCCTACGGCGTATAATATTTGAGTTTGTAAAACTTCTTGCATTAAGCATGTTTCCTATTGTTATTATTGTTGTCTGTGGATAGTATACGCCATTCAAAGCCTGGTAAATTYAGTAAAGAGGTTAACTCTGTATTTAGCGTTGCTTAAAAAAATACCCTCTTCAACATAGCCAGTCGGTTCATAGTAGGTTTTGGTGTTGACAGTTTGTATAACGTTTTATTCTATTTTTAACATTTGCACGATGCCTTCGGCCTTCTCACACGACATGACTTATGCAATTCGTATTTTAAATGTTAGCACTGTTTGTTAATTTAATTTCATAAAGATATTGATTTATACACTTTTGGTGTCAACAATAATGATGGGACCCTGTTGTTGCGAGGGTGGCCATCAGGAATTTCTTGCCCCATCCTCCCCTCGGCCTGGGGAATCTATCCAACCAAAACACAGAAAGGGAAAGACATCAGATCTACAAGTCATAATTTAAGTGTCACTCTGATTTAAACTCTTTCTGTCATTTATCATTCTGTTGAAATTTTTTCATTCATCTTTCTTCTATTGTATTTTACTAATATTAACTTGTAATCCCTTGCAAGGACTTCAGCCATGCACAATTCGGATGTAGGCTCTTGCCAATTGTGCAAACGGTATTCGGGTTCCATTTTTTTGCTCTTAAGGGAATACCCTATGTTTTCTAAGACTGATATGATTCCAAAACCAAAAGGTTAACATCATGGTTAAAGAGTCCATTCAAAAGATAGTCCATTCTTTTAACTATGTATCTTTGATTTTTAATGGAAGTCATAAGGATTATAACCTTATTATTGTGTAATTGATTGAATTACATAATTAGAATATGGTTTTATTTTTTAAAATTTGTATATTCGATGTTAGGATGGAAATAAGATCAGTCAATTCTTGCAAAGAAATAGATCTGTTATATGAGTGATTATGGAATTTATATTAACACACAGCTCTGAACAATTATTCTGTCTTGACACTTTTCTTTGGATCTTATGGAGAAATTCGACAATTTCTTGTTTATTCCTATAGCTTTCTTCTTTTTCATTATCTCATATTATCGTTTATTATCTGTTAGTCTGTTCATTAATAATAATTTCCTTTCTGGGTATCCCTTTTCGATTTTGCATCCTATTTACTTTTCGTCATTGTATATTCTAGAAATTTCACTAAGACTTAGTTAGACTATTGTCTTCTATTGTATTTTAATATATGTTGGATCTACAGTATGAACCTATAGTCATGCGTTGTATGGAATTAAGCTTATGTATTTCCAACGATTTATATTCCTCTAAATCGAATCTCAATGAAATAGAAAGATAAAATATCAAACTTATGTGCAGGGATATATATATATACATAAATCTATATGAATATTCGATGCTATCCTTGCCTTACATAGATATTATGTGAGTATGATGACACTGTATAATTATTTATAGTAAGATAAGAGTCTATAAATACTTTCCATTCTTGTATTTATATAAACACAAGATTTATACTATTTAAAAATAGATTCGGACTTAATTTGTTTTAAACTAGAAATATTCTAGCGTGCTCACATAATTCCCATTATACTAAAAAAATTGGGTGTACAGGCAGTGTTTTTTTCCTTTTTTAATCGAACTGTAAAATTAAACTGACAGGGGTTTATCCTACAATTTTTCCCAACCATTCGTTGTTTAAATCTCAACCATAATTCACACAGTATTGGGTTAGCTCTACTCTTCCATTCATTTAAATCAAAATAAATCTTAATTAAAAGGAAATTCAACAGAAATAATTTATTTCTGTTCTAAGACTTTTGCGACCATTGTTTTGATCACAGAGTTCTTTCGGATTCATCGCATATGATTTTTTTTATTCATCGAAAATCAAAAAACCTATGCGATGAATCCGAAAGAACTCTCTAATCAGAAATAATTTACCCAATAATATATAGATGTATTCTAACATCCATTTAAAAACCAAAGATATATAACCAAAAAGGAGTAGGTGAACATATTTGAACTAGTTTTCTGAAAGACAAGGGGACCAACCATGTTCCTCCCAACCTTAGAATGGAACAACCAATGTCACTTGCTCCATTCAACCTTTAGCCCTACCATGAAGCCATGAGGGAAAACTCAGAACTTCCCTCAACAATAGTCCTTCTGCTTCAACAAATTTTCCCTGCCTAACACTCAAAAAACTAGTGTTCAGAACAATAAGAGATAATTATCCTTTTCTCCAGCATACTAGGCAAAGTCCCACCTCCTCCCATATGCTATATTTCCAAAGCCATTTTTTCCTAGGTCTTTTTCCCCCTTGGGAATTTTACCAACGTTCTAAATCCCAAATTTTCAGGGTCTTCCAATGGACAAATTATTGATTTTCCACTTGTCACATTCATACATAAGGTAGTTCCAACATGTTCCCCTCTTATAGAGTCATGGTCAACTGATTTTAACATGGTTGTTCCATTTGTCCATCAACAATAATTAATAAATATTTTTTTTTCATACAATTGTCATAGTCAAATAGTTAATTGGGTCAAATCAGATCTCTGCCCAACCTTCATAATCACCAATTACAATTAACTAAATTCGAACTTTGGAATTTCCATAAATGGAAAAAAAATTCCAATTTTGAATTTACCAAAAACATAAATAATTTCCTAAGAAATTTCAAACTTAAAATAATTTATTTTGGGGGATGTTACATCCTTTCCCCCTTCAATAAAAGACTGTCCTTAGTGTTCATTCCTTTCTTGGAACAGAAGTGGATGACAGTTTTGCAAATCTCCCTCCAACTCCCAAGTCGCCTCCTCAGGGATAAAGTGCTTCCATTGCACTTTTACCTGGGCGACGACTCTGTTCTGAAGTTCTATTTCTCTCCAATCCATAATGCGCAGAGGTTCCTCTTGGAACTCGCCTTMTAGTTCCACTTGCACCAAGTTCCAATCGATCATATGAGTAGCATCATGAACATCATTCATTAACAATGAAACATGAAATACATTATGAATTTTTAGATTARAAGGAACTGAATGTTGGTATGCTACGGGTCCAATTCGAGCTAAGATCTCAAAAGGCCCACAAAACCTGGGTGCCAACTTAGCATAGTTACCTAGATTTAGTGAACTTTTCTAGGCTTTGACTTTTAAATAGACGTGATCTCCCACTTGAAATTCCAAGTGTCTTCTTTTCTGGTTCACGTAACTTTTTTGTCTGTCGTATGTATCCTTTAAGTTATTTTGTATTTTTCTTACCGTGCTCTCCATTTCCTGGAGAATCTTTGGTCCAACCATGAGTCTGCCAAATGGGTTATCCCAACTAATTATAGTTGTACACTTGAAAGGGCTCATCTTAGCTGAAGTTTGGTACCCATTGTTGTATCCAAATTCTACCAAGTATAGATAGTATTCCCACTTGCTTGGTTTTTTCCACACTACAAAGCATATATTCTATGATTTGGTTTGATCATCCAGTCTGCCCATCCGTTTCTGGATGATAACGTGTGCTGAAATTCAAGTTAGTATTTATCCCTGCAAACAATTCTTTCCAAAAATCATATGTAAGTTTTACGTCTCTATCTGAAATCACCATTTTAGGAATACCATGTAGACTAAAAATTTCTTTCATGAATATTTAAGCGATGTTTATGGMATTAAAAGTAGATTTTACAGGAATAAAGTGTGTACACTTACTAAGTTTATCGATTACCACCATAATTGAATTATTTTGTTTMTGAGTTCTAGGAAAACCTATAATAAAGTCCAACGATGTAATCTCCCATTTCCATTCCGGCACAGGTAAGGGCTCCAACATGCCGGCTGGATGCTGGTGTTCAGCTTTTACCTRCTGACAATATTGACACTTAGATAAGTATTAAATGTTGTTTCACCCTTCATATTAGGCCAATAAAATAACTTTCTTAGTGCTGTTATCATTTTCTGGTATCCTGGATGACCAAAATATGGTTTCTTATGAACTTCATCCAAAACTTTTAACTTTAACTCTGTCGAATCTAGTATGTATATTCTGATTTTAAATCGTAGTAGACCATTTTTGTCCACACTTAGATCTATTTTGTCGGAATTTTCTGTACTATTCTTCATTTTTGTCATTGTTTTAGTGTAATTTGCGTCATTATTACCTGCAGACTTTATCCTCTGTTCAAGATTGCTTTCTTCCCTGCTAATGTTTATTTCAAACAACCCATGAACTCTTCTTCTTAAGGCATCACCTACATTGTGTGACATCCCAAAAAATAAAGTATTTCTAAAATTTAAAATTTGTTGAAAAAATATTATATTTTTAGTAAATTCAAATTTGAATTTTTTTTGCCATTTATGTAAATTCTGAATTTCGAATTTAATAATTGTAATTAATTATTATCACTGTTGGGAAGAGATCTAATTTGACCCAACTAACTATTTGACTATGACACTTATGTGAAAACATAATATTTTATATTAATTGCAGGAGGACAAATGGAACAACCATGTTAAAATCAACTGACCATGACTCCATGAGTGGGGAACATGTTGCAACTACCTCTGGGTTGATTGTTACTAGTGGAAAATCAGAGATTTGGCCATTGGAAGCCCCTGAAAATTAGGGATTTAGAAAGCTGCGAAAATTCCCAAGGGGGGAAAAGAAAGACCTAGGCAAAGACATTGTTGTTAAATAGAATATGTGAGGAGGCATGATGTTTCCAAGTATGCTGGGGAAAAAAACTACGAGTTCTCTTCCTTTTATGAACACTACTAGTTAAGTGTGAGGCAAGAGGAGTCTGTTGAAACTAAAATACATTTGTTGAGGAGGAGATTCCAAGTTTTCCTTCATGGATTCATGGTCAGGCTAGGGGGTTAATCGGGCAAGTGTTTTGGCTGCCCTGTTCTATGATTGGGAGGAACATGGTTGTTCCCTTTGTCTTCCCGTGAACTGGTTCAGATATGTTAATTCTATTCCTCCTCTATTTAAACGATTATATATATGTTTGTTGTAATGCATTTGCTAATTCTAAGTTGAAGTATTTTCCAATTCACTAGTAAACGATTAGATCCCTGACGTAGTATATCTATTAATATCGAATTTGATATAATATCCAGAAAAGAACCTGTTCATGTGTATGGGGTCTAAATGGTAACAAAATATCCTGTAAATTAATTTCCGAGTGAATCTTTATGATTAGAATGAATTTTGAATAATTGTTAGAAATTGTCTTTTATTTATTACGACAGTCGAAAAGTCATTGCATGGCTAAATTCTGGAAGCAATCCTTTTTCGGTAATCTTGATCTTTGTTTTACAGAGTTAGTCGTAGGGTAAATTACAGTACATCGAAGTTCCTTGTATTGAATTAACTATGGAGTGGAAACTAAATATAGATAAATGAAATATTTATATTTCTGTGAATAAAATCTCAGAATCAGAAATCTACTTGGCGAGTATCTACCTCATAGTATGGAATTAATCCAATAGGAAATACTAAATTTTTCCCCATGATATAATTCTATCACATATAACTACAACTACAAATGATATGTTGGATATAGGAGGCCAATAATCTCATTCAGAACTAGAGGGGCTTGAAACCACTTTTGTATTTTTGTATTTTTTATATACAATATGAGTTGAAATTTCTAGCTAAAACCACAACCTTGACTCATCACTTTTCTATTTAAATCGGACATAGCGAAATAGAAGAGTACCAGTAACTATATTAGTTAAATGCTGGGAACATTTTAGTGCCGGAATAAATATAGCCAAATAATATAAACTTCATTTTTCATATCTAAACAATAAATTCGATGCTTGAATTATCGTTATGGTTCAACCTATCTTTCCGAATATTTTCGACTAGAATCGACAGTCATTAAATAAGAAAGTTTATTACATATCTTGAACCAATTTAAAAAAAAATCAAAACACAGATTAAAAACATGTGCAAGTACTGGTGTTATTCCAAAAATGGAAATACAACCTCGGGGTACATTCAACAGATATCCCCGAAGTCAAGATAGAGCTATTCATAACAAACTAGTTGAGGCCACGAACTCCTATGTGTGACCTAGAACCTGTAGAGTTTAAACTGAGGATTGGTGGGTTCAAAACATGATTACCTTTTTCCACTGAAGACAGGGGCGGATACTCAGGCCTTTCGCAGACTGAAGTCCTGGAGAAGAAAAGTAAACCCAAAAATTAGTAAATTTCAGTTGAAGTAAAAATAAAGAAATCAACAAAATGACAAGTGTTAAACCAACAGTTTGTTTCTGTCTAGAAAATGACACTTATCTTTTTGATGCACAGGCTCGGGCCCTTGCCTCGTCATTTTCAAATCTAGATAGGTGATCATACTGAAGGAAGGGGGTGTAGTAAATCCCTGATGGGTACCTCGCACTAGCAAGGCCAATCATTAGTGATTTTACCAATACTCGAATGAAATAAAGATGATAAACCAAAAAGGAGATATTTACAACAACTAATGTTTTTAACAAAGTGAAACAGATGACAGTATTAGTTTTCCTTAATACATAAATGATATAGGTCGAGTTGTGCCAAGGATACATTTAAACCTCCCACAATCATATTTACAGAAATTAACAAGGAACCAAGCAACTGGTACAGAGATGTYGTATCCAAACCTTTAGAGGTCACCTTACAACCTACAGTATCCAACACGAAGGAAAAATACTGTTTGATTTCATTTCGACGAAGGAACAACATTTCTCATAAATCACRCACAGAGCTAATAACTCAGAGTTGTATACCATAAGGTAGTTCCAGGAACTGTATATGAACATCTTAGATGGATTTTATAACTATKCCAAGTAAAAAAATTCACTCTGGGTTTTCTTTCTTTTTGTTTGGGTCAAGACTGTAAAGGATTTTGGGTATAGTATCATCGGGTGGACTCACCCCTCGAAAATAAGGAATAGAGAGGTGTTATCACAGAACGTATCAGAAAACCCTACGAAACATCACCTATGCCCAACTTCGGTCTCGCTGTACACTACCAGAAGGGAACATGAGGGAGAATGATTTTTGGGCATCCTGTAACCCTAGATTGAGGCTTATTAGTGGATTAAACTGGTAAGACTCTAGAAAATTTGAAAACAAAGAGAGGAAAATTAGAAATGCACGAATAACCCCAAACCGAGTTTTAGAATAAGATTTAACACCCCCAAAAAAATACCAAGCATTAACGTTAAGATAAATGTAAATACACTCTTTGGTAAGATGCACGGAGTGATAGGGACCTTCACAGAATTAGAACTCCAAGAAACCTAGACCTCTTCTCAAGATACAATAGTCGAATAGGAACTTACCAGTAAGATGGGCCGTATCGACTAGATTTTTGGGCAGGTGGCCTCTAGAATGATAGTTTTCCCATACAGAAGGAAAATAGCGTAGAGTTTATTCTTTCGAAGAGACACAATGATGTGGAAGGAGTTTACCTAACCCTAAGTTGAGGAGAAGCTACCAGAACAAATGTTGAAGTACAAAATGGGTAGGGCCATGTGCTAGGGTAAACTTCGCAAAACAAGACTGGAGAAAGGATAGATAGGAAGGACACTGAAACCTGCTTAAACAGGGCCTTCATTGATTATGAGGATGGAGTCTTAACTCCTCTCACATGCACATACACTACCCTTCCTAACTTTTTTTTTCACATTTAATGGTTGTCTTTTTGAGGAGCGACTAATCGAGTATAGTCGGAGTTAATTGTTCATTTTCAGCTAGACTACTATTGTACTTGGTTAAGACTCAGTCGAATAAGATGGTTGCACAAGGATTCCTCACCCAAAACTATGTCAAGCTTAGTGTTTAGAAGAAATGTACCACAAAGAGTTTTACTAAGATAATCAAATTAATGACCTATGACGTTATTGACTCGTAATGAATCATGTACGATCTGTGGTGTTGAATATAACTCCTGTCAAATCCTCCCTTTAGGAGACACCTCCTTTTTAGAAAAAAAGATAATGCCTTACGTGCCAGAACAAGGAATTATGTGCCAAGGGGGGAACTTAGGAAATACTAGTTCTAGGTATATGGTTATAGAACCACTATATAAATAAATATAGTCTAAATACGTGTTGAAGAAAAACTGGTAAGACTTTTAGAGGAAACTCATTTTAAGTTTGAATTTACTCTGGTATAAGATTATCACCTTATGGTAGAAGAAAAGATGGGATTTAAATCCAGAATCAGGATGAATGTTATACCACTCCTCTATTATGAAGTTATGAAGCTAAAATGAGTTTGGCGCCCCACCAAAAAAAATAATATTTTCTTTGTATGTCATTTTGAGGTTTATTACACTTTGTTTTACTTAACCTTGATATGTCTTACCTCAATGTCAAAATAGCTCAAGAAGGCTAGCCATCTTGCTTGCCTTGCATTAAGGTCCGACTGACTAAACAAAAATTTAACACCATTATTGTCAGTCAATAACAGAAACTTTCTGCCCATTATGTAGTGTTTCCACATCTTTAAGGTGTGTGTAACAACTACCAACTCTAATTCATGAGTGACATAGTTTCATTCATGTTCCTTTAGTTTTCGGGAATCATAACAAATAAAGTGCCCTTCTTGAGTTAGGACACCACTTAGTCTTTTTTTACTTGCGTCTACACAAATGGTGATGTCTTTGTTTGGATATTCTACCTTTAAAATGAGTGTGGTCGTTAATAATTATTTTAACTTATTAAAACTGTCTTGACATTTCTATGACCAGTTAAACTTGGTTCCCTTCTTTTGTAGTGATGTGATAGGGTGTGAAATTTTGGAAAATCCCTCTATAAATATGCGGTAATATCCGATGATTCCCATGAACAACCAGATGTTCGCTATGTCCTTAGGGATCGACCATTCCATGAGGGCTCTTATTTTCTCAATATTGACTGCAATGCCTTCTGCAGAGATTACATGTCTGAGGTATTGTATTTTCTTTTGATAAAAGTCACATTTATCGAATTTAGCATACATTTTGTGCTTGCTTAAAGTTTGCATAACTATCCTTAAGTGCTCTTCATTTTCTTCTTTTTTTTTAGAATATACTAGAATATCGTTAATAAATACCAACACAAACTTGTCTAATTACTSACTGAAAATATTGTTCATTAAAGACATAAATGTGGATGGCGCGTTAGTGARTCCAAATGATATAACAACAAATTCATAATGTCCATATCTCKTTCGGAATGTTGTTTTACTTATGTCRTGATCTTTTATCCTAACTTTGTGATAACAAGATCGTAAATCCAATTTCAAGAAAAWTTTTKCCCTACCTACTTGATCGAAAAGATCATTTATCCTGGGTAAGGGGTACTTTCTATTAATAGTCATTTTGTTTAATTGTCTGTAATCAATGCATAATATCAGAGTTTCGTATTTATTTTTCACAAAGAGGACTGGTGGTCCCCATGGTGAAACACTCGGATTGATATATTCTTTGTCCAATAATTCTTGTAGTTGAATTTTTAGTTCTGTTAATTATGGAAAACTCATTTGATAAGGTTTTTTTGAGATAGGGGATGAACGAGGTAGTAGGTTGATAGAAAATTCTATCTCCCTCCTTGGGGTAATTCAGGTATCTCATCAACAAATGCATCTTTGAACTCCTGCAAAACCACAAAATCCTCCAAGTTCGGTTTATCTTTTTTTCTAACAGGTTTGTTACTTTGATGGAATAAACTTGACAACCCTTTCTCAGACATTTCTTGAATTGCATTATTGAAATATGTCTATCTAAGATTAGCGTTTGTATACCTTGAACTGTCACAACAATGTCATTTTTGTCTTTATACTTAAGTGATTTTTCATAACAATCTAACACTACTTTATGTCTTTCTAACCAATSCATTTTGATAATTAGATCATAAGATYCTAACGGTAGAATGTTCAAATTTGTCTTTATTTTTTGACTACCTAAGCTGAACTCATAATTAGAAATAAAGTCAACAACTTTTCTTTTCGTTCCAGTTGCCAGTTGTACCAGCCAAGATTTTCTGTGTCTTGTTTTCTTAATTTTATTTGACTCCACTATACTAGGAMTGATATAACTTAATGTACCTCCAGGATCAATTAAAACATAAATACGAGTGTTATTGATTTTACATTCAATTTCCACCACAAAGGACTGGTGGTTATCTTGTTGACCATCCACGATGGGATTTATCTGATGCAAGCTTCTGCCCACATCTCCCACCATAGAGGCTTCCTACAGGTTGTGAACTGTAGTTCTAGTTGTTGAAGTCAAACGTGGACAGTTCCTCCTTAAGTGAGGTTCGCCACATTCCCAGCATTTTAATGGTTTACGGGGGTTGTCCCCAAACTTCTTTGTTCATAKATTTACTATTTTACTKCCTCCTTGGGTGTTTGGATTGTTGGAGTAAAAATATTTTCTTGGAAAACTTTTTGTTTTTTTGCGATAAGGAGYTGGTTGGTAGCCCTTCTTCCATTGGTTCATTTGGTCTTGTTTCTTATCTTTCCAAGCCTTGGGAAATTCTGATCGTTGCTCGTATTGGTCATAACACATTCGAACTTTCCTGAATAATTCACTCAAGGACTTGGGGTTATCAAATTCAATTATGTCCTTGTAGGATAGTGGTAAACAACATAGGAACCATTGGATTCTCACTTTATCCTCATGGATATAAGGTACAAAACTTAGTAATTCGAAGAATTTGATTATCAGATCTTCCATAGTCATTTGATCGAGTCATAGCTCATAAAATTCTTTGGTTTTTCTTTCATAGTAAATTTCATATATGTACTCTTTCTTAAAGTCCGACCATTCCATTTATTTTTTCTTTAAACCCTTGGCAAACTTCAGGTCTTTCCACCAAATGTTGGCCTTCCCTTTCTGATTATAGATGGCCATTCTGACCTTCATATTGCTTGAATAGTTCTATCTCTGGAAATAATTCTTGATATATAATAAGCATGGTTCAACTTCCTCACCTATTATGGATTCCCCATCAAAGGTATATGGTTTGATCTTCTTGAAATCTCCTTCAAGGTGATCTGACTATTTCATTTTTCTGTCTATTTTTGTTTTATCTTCAGTTGAAGGTGTACCTTCAGATGAGTTGTCTCCTTTCTCTGCTTCAGGACTAGAGTTCTTGGCATCCCTTTTACTAACCTCTTCTTCCTAGTTATCCTCCTTTGTGGTTCTCTTTGTCACTATACTTCGCAACAAGACTTCATTTATTTCTTGTTGTTCCTACTATGCTTTTTTCAATTTCTTATTGTTTGCTTTGAAAACCTGCAACTCAACAATGAGATTTCTCATCGTTTCCAGAACTTCGGTAGGTGATATCCCGTCACTGTTTTGTCTATGATATTCAAGAGGTCTTTGTTCTAGGTTCTCCCCAAGTCCGATTTCCGCCTCATCCTGGGTTGCCATGATTACACAGAATACAATGCATCATGTTTGTAACCGTAGTTTTTTTTTTAGTTTTTTCATAACCAGAAAAAAAAAATACTAAGTAAAATATTTTGTCCCTGCTCAGGGTCCAAAAGCTGTAACATTTTCTTTGATACCATATGTAATGTACCTCAAATTTTCCATTAAAAAAAAAATCTATGGAACATTAATCTACATTTTCATTAACCGATTCGTAGTTTAGAAGAGGAACTATGTAATCCCATTATTAATCTCTGTGAGGTATCTTATGACCCTCAAACTAGGATGTTTCTTCCAAACCTAATCTCACTTTGAATAGAAATCTTAAATGAATAACTCTCTATAATTCTAATAATTCCCTTCAGACCCAAACTTATTATAATACTCATATATATATATATATATATATATATATATAGTATAT
>JASDQU011310129.1:2489-25285 GCA_032191745.1 Picea mariana
CCGAATGCCACCCGCCTCCGTTTGCCCCGTGGACCTCAGTATCACCCCATCCGGGGGAATAATATTGATTACTTAATCAACTAATATTTCATTAAATAACATGTGTTTCCTCATAAGAGGTCACAAGTTCAAATTTAGAGGGGGTAGGGTATGTATATCTTCGTAAACTTTAACAATCAAATTACTATGAAAAGATAATCTCTTATCCCACAAACAAAAGAGTCTCATACACCAATTTGATGTGTGATTTGACCATAAACTTAAAATTAGATTATTAGTATAAAAAAACTCCTACCCTCCAACAACTTAAAAAAAACTTCATACTCAACTTTAAATCCAACTATCTCTTCGTTGTCCCATCTCTTGTTTTACATATACAATCAACTTCAACACATGTATTGGTTGAATGGTCCCTTTTGTCACATAGTCTATTGATAGTCAATTTTAGTGACATAATTATGCGTGAGGGGTGAGGTTTTCTGTTTTAAAGTTTACTCTCGATATCATATAAATACTTGACACATTCCTTTTTTCATGTTGAATTAAGCATCACATATAATTAGGACCTTATATTGATATAAATATTATAGATAATTTGATTTTATGCATGCATGGGACCCTTAGGTTGGAAAGCAATTATTATACATATGTGGTAATTTTTTCTAATTGTAAAATTCAACCTTTAGGTTGGAAAGCAATTATTATACATATGTGGTAATTTTTTCTGAGTGTAAAATTCAATTCTTAATTCTGAAAAAGAAAAGGGTTTTGTAAACTAACAACTCTCACATGGATAGTAGGTGGGTAATCAACTACCGTGTACTATTTTATTTTTTTTATTTAATAATTATTTATTTTTATTATAAAAATTAAATTTAAATTATAAAATTAAAGATGGTAAAATTTAATATAATTTAATTATTAATAGATATTGAAGATAATATTAGTTATTGTTTGTAAAAGTGAGTTGACTCATCGTTGTTGTTCAAGAAAAATCACACTTTTTTAAATGATTGATAAGCTCTTACCCAATCAAAATTAGTTTTAGATCTTATTCCAAGATCAAAAAATAGTTTCAATCTAAATAGTATTTGAAAAAAATCAATATCTTCTTATGTGGTTTAACCCCCTGGAAATCYGTGAAAGAACATGGRGAGGAAGAGCATTTTCGAAATATCCAGCCTTAACAACAAAAGCATTTTATAGACCCATTTAAAGACACAACATGTCACTCACAMAAAATTGTACATAAATARRRAGGGTAACCATCATTTCTTCCCACTACCCAAACTACATCCCATGAAAATATCTATTTTATATTTATATATATTATTAAATATAATAATTTTAWCATATTTATAAAAAATATTTATTTATTTACTTATAAATATATTATTATTATTATTTAATAATATATATTAAACCATATATAAACTCACATATACTATAATCCTTATGTTAATAAGGATAACTACCACAATAATACTCATATACTAATTTTAATTTTTTTTTTGATGAATTACAATTTTCTCCAACTTCTTGTACATAAATAGCGCTCTAAGTCAGTCCCAAAATCCAATGACCAAATAATTTTAATACCCCAAATATATATATTTTTAAAATAGGCTCTGCCGCTTTCTAAAATTGGGATATGCCATACGTAGTTAGAGTAAAAAGATACGATGCCGACTAGTTTGTACTACTTAGTGTTACGAGATCAAGTGGAGAGAGGCAGTAACTACCTAGTAACTTTGTAAGCATCGTTCAAAGGTAAAAATTTGTATGATAGATACACAGAGTACTGCACGGGGAGGTCCCCTGTGTTGTGTATCGCCCTCCTTGTCGGCCAAAAGCGCACAAATTCGTATGCAAATTCAAACCAGCAGTTCGCCAGCACATTCTGCGATGCTTTTCTATTTTCCCCTTTGTCCATCATTAACGAGGCTGAGGAACTTGGAGAGATTTGATAATATCGAAGCCGAAGTCATTCGCTGATTTGGGTCTGTCCCTGCCTGTCATAAATCTCTGTTCACCCGCTGATAGTTTGTGGGCATTGGACCTCCAGATCTGATGGTGCAAGCAAGGAAGGCGTATAGCACCCTGTGATTAGCGTTTTCAGAAGGAAATTATGTCTATGAAGAAGGGATGGAGGAAATTTGGAGTTGCAGTGGGGTTTTTGGTGCTGCTATCCATGCTCGTTCCATTGGTATTCTTGCTCGGACTCTATGGTGGATTTCCGAGCAGTAAGTTTATCTGAACCCATTTCATTTTTTATTTGATTTGAAGTCCCCTTTACACAGACTGATGTGTCTGGGGAATCTGGCTTTGGAGTACTTGGGCAAGGGGCACTTAAGGTTTTTATGAAACCCATTTCTGGAATTTGTGGTGGGTGTTTTGCATTTTTATTGTACCATTTTGTCCCTTTGTTGTATACTCAGACAATTGACATTTGATGATTACCTAGATCCTCAGCACTGTGGGTGATTTTGGGTTAGTGTTTGCATTAGATCTGGTTGAACAGCAGGTAGTGTGAGGCGTATTTCAGATTTTTTATGAGTTTGTAGGTTCATGTTTTTGATCTGTCCTTCTGCATTGTCACGCTCAGCTACTTAGGCTGAGTGTGGGGTTTGAGAGCAGATACAGTTTAAGGCTGTTGGATGTGGGCACATTAGGTGTCAAAGTTTAGAGAGCACAAGAGTAGGGGTTCAAAACGGTGAGGCCTTAAACCCTGATGTTTGGATAGTGAAATGGAATGCATCTTCCTCGGAAGACCGAAACTGGATCTTAAGACTATTTTGTCCGAGCTTAGACCCAGATACCAGTGGGCTTGAATTCCTGCTGGGTGCATTGAAGGATTTCATCAATATGTTTGTGGGTTTTTTAATTATATTTCCAACAATGTCAAATGCAGCTTCTTGTGGAGAATATTGACTGGGCAATTTCTTAGTTTTATAGTGGCCCTTCTGAACTCTTAAAAGCTGCCCTTCTTTAAAGCTCCTAAAATTATTGACTAGAACTGAGCCAGAGAGAAAGTAGAGGTCCCCAATTTGATGCCTCCTGTGGTTCCCATCCTGGTGTAACCTTGTGTCATTTGCTAATGATAGATCTGTCTTGTGAGTAAGGAGGATCCGTATTTTTATGGAAGCATAGAGTAAGTTTGGTTTAGTGGTGACTAGGCGGTGACAACTGCTAGCCAGTAGTAACGTTGCTTTATTTGACGTCTTCACTAGCCACTTGATGCCCTTTGCTATGAGGAACCTGCATGTGATAGAGTACCTCTGAGCAGCTTGATCTTATTTTGAAATTTTGAATCCCTTTTATCTCTTTAACATCAAGGAAGTCATTTGGTTGTTCTGTAATCTGTTGTGTGTTTCTGTTGCAGGTTATATCTATGATGAGAGCCCTCCAACGCTGGTGAGAATACCCAGATTTGGTTTTGGTTTCACAATTGAGAGTAGTTTATAACACACCTAATTTGTGCTTAGTCATAATACTCTTCGTTGTTTAGCAATGATATGGAATAGGACTCAGATCAGGTATACATGCTGTTAACTTGTGTAACATCAATATATTGTTAACCCCACATTAAGAAATGAAGGAATGATATTCAAAGTCAGTAAAGTACTAAGTTTTTCTTCTTGTTCTTCTGTGTAAATCGTGTATGTAGTGAATTATGCAGTGATGTCATGAAAGTTTTCTCATGTTTTACTTGCCACCTTTGGTGTGTTCAGAACCAGACAGATATTTCCAGGATTGTCAGTCTGTCTAAACACAGTGGTGCTTTACAACAAACAGAGGTAAGAGTAGACGGCTTATTACATAGGTTTTTACTAAGATGTAGTGGGTATGTACGATTTTCTTTGGCGGCTTTTGCCAGTTAGTGATCAGAAGATCAAATTCTAATGAATCCATCTTATACAATGTACTTGCACAATATGGCACTGACCACATTAGAAATACCACCCTTCTACATCTGCTCATAACTACCGTAGTTCTTTTGTAAAATCTTCACAGCATTATTAAATACTATATTTTTGCTTCCATAATATGTTGGTTTGTTGGCATCGGTGATCTTTGAAAGAGAAATGAATTTTGATATTACCTGTCTTTTCTTATTAAAGCCAGGCTTTGTTGGTTCTTCACTTTGCAGAGAAATCCTTCCAGGCATCTGGATGATCTAAGCAAATTGGGGTCTGAACCATCAAATGTTTCCAAAGATGAAGTTGTAACAAAGTCAAATTTCTCTGCAACGAATGTATGCAAAAAACTATCTTGCTTCACTTGTATTAACATACTATCCTTCATACTTTCATTAGTGATTGTCCAGGGATTTTTATATCATTCCAATGAATGGTTTTAGGTTATTATTTCCCAGACAGAGCCATATATAGTTGCAAAAGATACTGACTTCAACACTGGTTACAACTTCTCTGGCACAACTCATGGAAATCTGGATAAACTATTAACTAGGCATCCAATCTCAGGAGGTACACACGTAAGATTCTATGAGCTTTGACACAGAATGTTTTAAAAACACTAAAATTTTGAGATTAGGTTATTTTGCTTGATAGGAGCACTTGATCTGAATTGAGTTGGAATTCTGCAAGAAACGCAGGGTTGTCAGAGAAACCTGGTGTTTCATTGCCAGAAAGCAGGGCAGAAAAGAAGGTAGAAATATAAGATATTCTAATTCTTCAAATTGATGTCCACCATCTGCATTTAAACATGATCTAAATTCCCAAGTAGTGTTGATAGGCAGATATTTTTCTTTTCAGAATTCTTAAAGTCATACGAACACTCACTATGAACTGCTAAAATCTTTCCGCAGAGCGAAAAACCAGCTCACGGGGATGTTAAAAAGAATGTCAGTGCTGATGGCCTCTCTGACCACTCGGACAAAGCTTGTGAAGTGGCTCTGGGCAGTTACTGTATCTGGAGAAATGAGCATAGGGTGGAAGTGGCAGATGCAACAGTGAGAGTGTTAAAAAATCAGCTCTTTCTTGCAAGAGCTTATTATCCAAGCATTATCAAACACCGCAATCGTGAGAAAATCCAACAGGAGCTAAGGAAGCATATCCAGGATATTGAACATATGCTAAGTGAGGCAACTGCAGATGCTGATCTGCCAGAGAGGTCAATTCCTTGTTATATTCTTGAAATAAAACTTTTAGCAATAATCTTTACTTTTCTACTTATGTAGCAGGTTTTTGTCAGCTTCTGAACTTGCATTTTGATTTGGACTGGGTTTATTTATGCAGGGCATGGAAGAAGACAAAGACCATGGAAGGAGTTCTAGCAAAAGCGAAAACTTACCCTGTTGATTGTAATAATGTGGTAAAAAAGTTGGGACAAATCTTAGACCTTACTGAGGATGAAGCTCATTTTCACAGAAAACAAAGTGTCTTCCTCTACCAACTAGCTGTCCAAACAATGCCAAAAAGTCTTCATTGCCTTTCAATGAGATTGACTGTGGAATATTTCCAAACTTATCAAAGCAACATCGAATTACCATTGAGCAAGAACTTGGAAGATTCAAATCTTTATCATTATGTCATTTTCTCCACTAATATCCTTGCAGCATCTGTGGTTATTAATTCTACTGTTGTTCATGCAAAGGTAAAACCTTAGTCTCTTGGCTTTTCTATGTTTCATCTTTGATACTAAAATATGTGGGATGGTAGCTTTTGTTGGAGTTCTGACTATATGTTTTTCTTCATTATCATTGCAGGAGCCAGAGAAGCATGTGTTTCATTTGATTACAGATAGAGAAAACTACGTTGCAATAAAATTTTGGTTTCTGGAGAACACCTTTAGCAATGCAACTGTCCATGTTCAAAGTCTGGATGATTTAAATATTCATCATCTGACCAACTCTATGATGCCTTCTTTATCATCAGAGGAGTTTCGTGTTGCTATAGAGAGCCCCATTAAAGTTTCTAATGATTCCTCTAACTCAACTAAGAAGCTTAAATACTTGTCTACCTTCAATCATCCTCACTTCTGGATTCCTGAAATTTTTCCAAGATTGAACAAAGTGCTATTTCTAGATGATGATGTGGTCGTGCAAAGGGACCTGACACCCCTTTGGAGTACTGATTTGCATGGGAAGGTAAATGGTGCCATGGAGATTTGTGAAGTGAGGTTTCATCACTTGAGGAAGTACCTTAACACTTCAAAGCTTTTTACAAATGGTTTTGATGGAAATGCGTGTGCATGGATGTCTGGAATTAATATTATTGATTTGCAACAATGGAGGAAGCAAGACCTGACCAAAGTATACAAGAGATGGCTAAAGATGGTAAACTTTCTTTATGTTTTAAACTAAATCTTCTAAAGAAGCACTTGAACAAGTCTATGAATTGTACTGCATGGTGCTTCATTTTTGCATGTTGAAGTATAGCAATTTCTAAATATCCATTAATGTTGTTTTTTTCCTGTTCCACAGCAAAATAGGTATAATATTCCATGGAGATTTGGGACATTGCCTGCAAGTCTGATTACATTCTACAATATGACTCATCGCCTGGCAGACTCTTGGTTTTCAGTTGGTTTAGGGCATGACTTCAGGATTGATCAACTCGATATAAAAAAATCTCCCATTTTGCATTATAATGGCAACTTGAAGCCTTGGTTAGAGATAGGCATTAATAAATACAAGCCATACTGGGCTAAGTATTTAAAACAAGAGGGTCAATTTATGCTTGAATGCAACGTCAATGGATGATGCTGTGATATATTTATGTGGATTATATCTCAAAGTGACAGAGATCTGTGAAGGCATAGCGGCATGTGATGCTATGGGATGGATCTACGTGGTTTTGCAAAAGCCTTATTGGAGGCAAGCATGGGATAAGTGCATTGGTTCGTGGGCTAAACCTTTGGAACAAAATTATTCTTTTATTCAAGATTGTAACATCATTTGGTAGGGGCTTCCAATGCAGGAAGCTATTCCAATTCATGAATCGAGTCCTTTCAGGCTCCTGCTATGGTTTTTGAATCTTATTGAATCTATGAGTAGAGTGCTGTTAATTTTCTGATTTCGGCCTAGTCATAGGTAACTTATACAATATAAATGATAGAGGATAATCATAATTTTAAGGGACTCAAGACATACTCAGATCAATTATTTGACTCTTTTTCTACTCAGAACAGTCTCAAAGACTACAGGGCAGCTAGCTTGCTGTATTTTGAGTTCATTCCTCTAGCAGTGCCTGCATTCCAATCAACCATCAAGAATGGTGTGAAGATTGCCTAAATGGCAGAATTATTTGGCAAGAATATAAATAAAGGGTTTGGAACATTTATCTATGTTATGTTTCCCACTCATTTGGGGATGGGGGAATGAGTTTTGGAGACAGCTGAAGAGATCCCCCAAATTTTAGGGGATGGCACCCTGAAATCTATAAAAAACTGCAAGTTTTAACATTTTATATTCATTTTGAAATACAAAAAATCCGGTTTTTTCTGCAAAAAATGATGGTAATTGAGTACCCACGCCCCCCTCTAGCAGGAAATGGGGGAATGCGTCCCCCAGCTGGGCAGACGTCTCCCCGTGAAACACTGTTATCTACCCCTAGGTTCTCTGCTAAGTTCTATTAATGATCATTTGCATTATATGTTTTTTTTTGAAATATTCTGTCTTGGCCAGAGTGAATAGATGCAGAGATAACTCCAGATTGATGGTTCATAGGAGATATCTCAAGTGGAGATCTGCTGATTATATAGCAACCTCAGCTGCATCTCCTAAGAATTTTATCGGTAACTCTTTTAATACATTTAGTGAAGATGCATGAAATTCTTAAGTTCAAATCCGCCACATAGCATAGAGAAAAATTACTCCATTGCTTTGGTTTTGTGTGAAGCAGTGATTCTTTCTGATCAGGTTGCTTGCTACCTAAATGACCCAAGCCATTTTGCATGGGTCACATCACTCTAGTAATAGAAGTTGCATGCACAACCAGTAGAGGCACAGGACTTGCATATGCACAACATAGTCTGCACATCCACAAGCTGGAGAAAAAACAGATCTTGGTGTCTCATAGCTCCTTGGGCGTTCATCTGGTCTGTATTTCTCCTTGGCTTTAATGTTGATATTGTTTATTTTCCCCATTAATTTTAGTGTCATTCCTCCAGAAATTCGGTAAACATCTGTTCATGCTCAGCAATCTTTAGCAAGGGTTTTGACAAGCTTTTTATGCTGTGGTGGTGGTTTTTCTCATGGCCAATGAGCATGTAGCATAAAGTGCCCCACTTCACGAAAGCAGGCAAGCTGGTGTAGGATGTGGCATGCTTATCCAAAGTTTAAGTGCCAAGTAGGTGCCTATTTATACTGTCGTCTTAGACAGTAGATGTGCTCACTATTTATGCGGTTGTACCTGAAAATGTCATAGTGTAGGACATTCATTGCCTTGCCAAATCTCTGGTGTCATTTCTCATTTTTGACATCTTTACGGTGTCACATGACTTCTACCTGCTAAATATGCCTCCTTGGTAGCCATGCACTTGTGCTACATTGGCTTTTTGATATTACTCAGATAATGAAAAAGTCCCTTTCTTGAATAAATGACTGCCTAAAGGTGAAGAAATTGCCATTAAAGAATGTAGCACGAGTGGAGAATAATATAAAAGAGGTGCAAAATTAGAGAATGCCATTGTGGAACATCAAGGACAATCAAGAAATGGATAAATAGCTCAGAAATCAGCAACATTCAGATATAGTACAACAGCTGACATAGAAAAGGATTATAAGTTAAAATGGAGCAAAAGCAGAGAATGAAATGGATAAATAACTCAGAAATCAGCAACATACAGACCTCTACAACAGCTGACATAGAAAAGGATCATAATTAAAGTGGAGCAAAGACAGAGAATGCACATCAGAATTAATGGAAGATTGAATGTTTCTTTTCAGTTCCTTTGTTATATACAATGGAAACTTAAATACAAATCATCCTGGCTTGTTTATTTTTACATTGCTGGTCATTTTTACAGTCTTCATATTCCTATAAGTATTTAGTTTTATTCTATAGACATATAAATAATTTTGCTGGCCATTTCTTCCACTAGGCCAAATTACTTACATGTCTGTAAAATAGGAATACAAACTGATAGGAATATGAATAGGTTCCAGAATTGAAAGTTTTCCAAAAAACCCACGAGTGCTGATGTTGATTATGTAATTACACACAAACATACACATACATCAAACAGAGAAATTGAAATTGAATATTTATGGTCCCATTAATTCTGCTATACATGCTTTGTTTTCATTCTGTTTTATGTTCAAATGTTATATCAGAGTTGTATTTTGCTGAATTCTGAGCTATTTATCTAGTTTTAATATGGTATCAGAGCTATAAATTGGCTGATGGTTGGTTGGGAGCCCTGAACCAAAGTGTGGCCTAAAGGAAGAGGGTGTTGCAGATGGCACTGTACACTTATAGTTCAAATCACTAAGGTGCACTGCACATCAGGAAAGCGCAAGTAGTTCAATTGTAGATCTGCTTGTTGATGAGGGGTATTTCTTGGGTTCAATTCTTAGCTTGCTGTTTATGGACAAATTAGCTAATGCAGACACAGACCAATCTCCCTATCTTGGGAACCCAAAGCTAGAACAAAACAGCGCAGAACATATTACTTTCCTTGAATTCATACAAGCGAAATACTAATAAGTAAGGATTTGTACCTCTTTACCGACGGTTATCCTTGCTAATTGTAACTCAGCTTGATTCAGAGGCTTTTGAATAGAAACCTGCATAAGAAAACAAGCTAACCAGCGAAAGCAACAATAGTACTTCGACAAATCTATACAAATGACCAAGGAGAAATGTAATAAAGACAATTTACAATGAACAATCTTTATAGGAAAAAACATGTTACTGCATTAATAATAATTGGAGAGATACAACCAGTGTCTTTGTGTTGTGAGGCTCTTTCCAACGGTTCATTGCTCCAATACCCACATTGCTTCCATGAGTTCCATCACCATCAACTAAATGCTTTGACACAAGAATCCCTCAAGGTCAAAGAACAACCTTCTAATCACAAATCAGAAGCTAAAGCTATTAACCATTATTCACTTATAATTATTTTCCATTAGCTATTAACTTTTTCTCATGAGAGAAGTCTCTTTTTATAGATTGAAGAGGAGGTTAGGATCTCCCCAAAATCAGGAGTACAGGTGAGATCCAAACCTATCGGAGGACACTTTATATCTGAAGTTTCTTTCTAGAAACTTCGCAAATTTCCTCCCTTTTCCTTCCTTTCAAACAATGTCGCAACCTGTGAACTAGCAACATGAGATATTGTTGCATGCTGCAGTGGTGCAACATGAGATATTGTCGCATGCTGCAGTGGTGCAACATGCAACACTTTCACAAAACAGTGTTTTTTAAATACATTCCGACTTATTTAAAGGAAAGGTCTTTCTTCAGTGATAATGGATTTTAAGCTTTGGAAGATGGAAAGTAGGTGAAATTATCAGTTGCAACAAAATAATGTGGAACACTTGCAAACATTCTCCTTTATAAACTTAAATAAATTTGTATTTGAAAGGAAAAAATGCAAGCACACTGTATAAATCAGGGTATGTACTCAAGACTTTGCCATGTTAACAAGTATCAGCACCCCACTCCCCTCGTGTGCCATGATATCCATGTCTCAGTTTAAGCTCGTATTTCTTTTTCTTTTTCAGCCAAGTAAGAAAGCTATATAACTCACTATGCACGAAAAACTTTTGCTCATGRAATCAATACCCTTACATAACAACAATGCYCTTTTAATAGGTCTTCATCAAATTGAGTCCTCACATAATTGCAAGGACATTAATATGTTTCTTTTATTTAAAAGGTGCCCTCGATTGTTGAGATGATWGAAACTATGTTCCTTTTACTATGTCGGACTTACATAATTGCGAGGGCATTGCTATTAAAAGGTTCTGTCAAATGACATTGACATTGATTWTTTTTTTTTTTAATTTATGAATACAACAATTTTTTGTGGACAAGATTTACAAACTTTYAAATGTGTGTCATTATGATGATCTAGTAAAAGTAGAAAGGAAAAAGGAAAAAGAAGAAGATAAATAAATGCTATTGGATAAAGAAAACWSGAAAGATAGATAAATTCTGTTGRATAAGAMTAAAATGTCCAATGRATAGAGTTGGCCTGGATTCTAATTTARATTTCATTAAACAAAATTAATTTCTAGATGGCCTTGAATCTAATTTAGAATTCATTAAACAAAATTAATTTCTAGCTGCAAACTTAATGCATTATTAATGAAATGTTCAATGTAACGATATCCATGGTTGCTACATCTATTGTTTTTTGCAATTTTTGTCACCTCTATTACATAATATAGCTTGAGCCATTGAAACTTATTATGTCTTGGAGACTTGTCATATTTTTTTCTTTTTTTAAGAYCAAAGGAATTGGTCACTGGATAATGTGACCTAGGTTAGGCTTAGGATCAAACCTATTGGTTGTTACTGTACCCCCTAGGATATATGTAACAACTCGCAAACTCATAACCGAACCTAGGTTGAGATGTCCATATGAATATGAACGGGGTACCTATTTGGTCTAACCATTTCAGGCTTATATTCCTTTTGAAAAAGTCAATGTCAAGATTTGAACTTGAGTGGGATAGTTAACAAACTCTCTCAATGTTCAAGCTATGAAACTTGCCATTTCTTAATCAATTAAGATGGTTTAAATTATTTACAATTTGTATACTTATTGTGCCCTGCTTTCCTTTCCAACATGTTAAACTTATTTTTGTTAAAAATGCTTTCCCTTGAATCACATACAACTCATTTAACTAAACCAAATTCATTTATTGGAACTAAACTAAATTAAAGGAAGATCAAATCAAATGTTTTGGTAGCACATAACGTTTTCAATAAAATTAATTTATTGTACACATATAACTCATTTAACTAAATCAAATTCATTTATTATTATTAAAATAAAGGAAGATCAAATCAAGTGTTTTGGTAGCCCTTAAAGTTTTCAAATTCAAATTTCATTTATTGTAACTAAGCTAAAGGAAGATCATTTATTTTTTCCCTCGAAAAAAATCATATCTTCTATTTAGAAAACAGAAGGTACAATCCTTAGATGTTGTAGCGCATAATACAAAATATGGTTAGGAAGAAGTCCCAACTGAAACAGGTGCAATGACCATCTTGAAAAAAAGCCAAGAACCAAATCACCAAAAGACCAAACAACCATTTTCAATACCTATGCTTAAAATCTACTAGTCTTAAGCATGCAAGAACTAAAGTTGGAAGATATCAACTTTACAAATCATTGAATAAAAGTTCTCAATAGAGCAAATCCCTAGTCAAGAATTCTTCAAGAATGAAATAAGCATAAGGCAGGAGTAATGAATCTTTGGAAAGAGTGTCGACATCCACATTCAAACCTCTATGTATATGTGTAAATGTAATATGTTGAGACAAAGCAACGATCTCACGGGGTTGATGTGCTATCTGAACAAGCCCCGAATTTAAGATTTGATTCCCACTATTCATCCAATCAATTTCCCGTTTAGAATATCCAAAGATCTATAATTCATTAACATTCCTGTGCAAGGCAATTTTGAACAGAAAAAACAATGCCTTAAACTCGCCCAAATTATTTGTACGGTTTACTTTGACGAAGATCGAATGGGTTTTAGATAAATTGAGAATGAAGTCCAAACCCACAAGGTTCCTCGGGTCTTAACATGCCCCATAAAAAAAACTCTAAGCCTATGCTCGGTTAACCACCAATTATGAAGCCATCCGAACATCCTTTACCTTCAGAACATTGTTGTATTCATTGAGTAGTGCAATTGTTTGCTGAGATACCTTAATGGAGGGATAACCCTTATCCTCAAAAATATTGGTGTTCCTAGCCAACCAAATCCCCACCACAGTCAATAGGGGCAAAACTCTTTAAGCTTTCAATTTAGGTCAAGAATTTTTTTCTTAGAAGCAATCGAAGATGGTGCCCTTTTCCCATAAACGAAAAACTCCCAACTGTCTCTCTATGTCAACCCAAACTTGTCACAAAAAAGGACAGTCTAAAATGATATGCTAATGGTGTCATTATTACACTTGCATAGGTAACATAGACCTGACTCATGTTTGTTTCTAAGTTGTAATCTGTCCAAGGTCAAGACCTTCCGCTTTAACACCAACCAAAAGAAAAGGAGGCCTTTTAGGGAACCCCTAATCTTTCATAATTTTGAGTACCACCAATGGATTACAATGTCTCCTATTTCCTACTATGTCTGATATCCAAGTTTGGCTGAATATTGGCCCCCAACGTTATTGTAGGCCCAAACTATCTCATCCTCCCGCCCAGACAGACGGACATGTGCATTGATTAATTCAATTGTGAATGTAGATTTTAACCTTGTACAATTAAATACTGCAAACATATTCTTAATAAAAACATAAAAGATACAATGCCACACACAGACACATTACACAAACATTTTACCCTGGAAACCCAAACTGGGAAAACTAGCAACATGTTTAGAGCCGCACCTATAATATTTATTCATTATATCCCTTCATTGTTTACAATATAATATATATAGGATCCCGTGGCATCCAAACCCCTAATCCATTGATCCATATTAATCAACAACCCTAATTGATTAACCGAAATTAGAAAACAATTGATGAAAACTACCTGCTGAAAAAATGCAAAAAAATGGACACAAAAAATGCCAACCCTCCTCTCCCCTTGCTCCCATATCAATGTACAACAAATTGGACCAATCTTGCAAATAATATAACACATACCCCATGTTATCACTCTGTAAATTTTCTTGGTTGTAAAAGAAAATCCCAGAGGTAACCACAAACCTACTTTCATACTGGAAGCTAGCCTTCTACTAGTCCAGAGAGGGCTCTCTCTTGCTAGTTCTTCAATCAATACAAGGGATAGATTTTATGTAGATGAAAAGTGTATGAAATGGTTGGTAGGGCCGAGAGAAACACCCATTGGGCATGGAGTCATAAGGAATATTAATTCTAGGTTTTCAGAACTTGATAGAAAACATTTAATCTCATAGACCAGACAACCAACTATTGCTAGACTTACAATCTCTAAAGCATGGATAGATGAAAAAGAAAACACTCAAAGCTACACAGAGTATTCAACTTAAATGAATTTTGTATAAACTTATCAGACTAAAAGTGAATATTTGAAATAAGACAGACACAACATAATAATATGAATTCTGCATCAAAGATTTCTTACTCAAATGAAGAATAACATATTTAATGATAACAAAGAAGGAACACATACACTAGGAATACTGACTACAAAAAATGAACACAGGGATCTCTGAGTAAATATCTCAAACACTTGTATGTATACCTTTCATTAATATCCGATAAATATTACAGTACCAACAATCTTTCTTACTCAACTCAACCCTTCCCATTTAGATTCTTTTCAAATATATAGAAAAACATCATGATAAGTCTTGAGGATCCGATCTGTTCAATTTTTTCAAAAAATTACATTAAGTTACAACTAATTCAAATTAACCCCAATATTCTCGGCTTTAGTTTTTGATTTAATATATATATTATCAAAACTAACAGTTTGAGATGAAACTACTCGATTATTGGGTCCACATAATGATATAGCAGGTCTACTCCAGCTGGAAGTCGAATGAGTGTTGACATGGAGTAACTGGTTCACTTTCGCAGCGTGTAGGGAAAGCTCACTGCAAAAATTGCATCTTCCACACTTTGGTAGTGACTTCCCCTGTTTCTAAACTGCAGGCGCTACAAAAGTTCAACTCTCGTAGCGCTTCACTTTGTTTTTTCATTGTGGACGCTGCAAGAGTTTTCCTGACTGTCTAGACCATTATAACTTTGGCATCTGGATGGTGTCAATTGGAGTCGACATACATTCAAGCATTTTTTCACTCAATTTTCTTAGTTGGGGTGATATATCCATGAAAGATATGTTTGTTAGCACAATTCTTGCTTCCACAAGGTTTGATGCTACTGAACTGACAATGGCTTCTTCACTGCCTCATGAGTGATATTGTTGTGCTTTTGCAACTTCATCTGATTCCCAAGATGGCCATAACAAAACAATTGTAACCTCAGCTGCAAGCTTACGAACATTTTCAAACTTGAAGATATGGTGCATTCTATTTATCAAGAGACTAATGATGCATTTTTCATCAACAATAGTACCAACTATATTTCCATTTCTTACAACAATAGTGGAAAATTCACCATAGAGCTCCATTGAATTGATATCATGGAAGGCCCTAAAAGGAAGCACTATGAGCATAAGCAGTGGACTAAGTTGATCAAATAGAATATCCTCAATTTCTGTGTCTTCACATTCGCTCTTCGTAGTATTTGTTTTGGACACACCTTTGAACGTTGGTCTTCCAGGGATTCAATATATAGAATTCCATCCAAGGAAAATGCACTTTTGAAACCCGTCAAAATATCCATGTGACTGCTGGTCGTATCGAACAACTGTGTGCACAGAGGGTTTCACGTTTACCATTTGGTATCATTGGGTTTATACAACATTTGGGCACATTTCATTCTTCGTTGACCTTGGCTTGAATGGTGCTTCAAATTGCTTGATTGACATATCTTGGATCACACTTGTCATAAACAAACTAAGCATCCTCCAGTTGGGAGTTTTGAATGTTTTTTAGACACCTTATATTCTCTAAGATCTTTACACCTTGACACATATAACGATTTCCTTTACACTTGGCATTAGGGTTTTGACAAGTTCAATTTTCTTTGGCGGTCTTTTGAAAATTTTAAAACAATATTCATTTTTGGATGTTTGACATGTTGTGGACGGCTCCTCTGAGCGAATTCATTGTTCTACCAGCTTGCAGTTGGATATTTCCCTCAACATCTCTATGGATTTAAACATCTCGTTTATACTTCTAAACCGGACAACACAACCATTTTATCATATAACAAGTTTGCAATCTTTAACTCGAGAAATCCTATTTCCATTCAGAGTTCATGACCCTGTTGGAGCACAAACATTCAACAATCCGGCTCCTCCTTACTGATCAAAGGAAAGGCATCAGAATCATCACCATGGACCACCTGATCTTGATCCAACAAGCTATTCACATCCATTCCGACGAAGCAATATATGATCCCAACGCTACCTTCGTGTGGCCTAGGGTCGTGAATTTTTCCCCTTCAAGAGATATATCCCACATGCGTCGACTAAATTTGTTTTTTTGTTTTTATATTCACCAGCGTCAAGATGCTATGTCGATGCATAGTGGAAAGAAATTTAGCCCCTCTTTTCGGTGACTTGGTGCTGGGTTCGACTTATGCCTTGTGTTATATGGATGATAGTTTGTAGACTTGGTTATTTAGAGATTGGGCTTCAGACCCAATAATTATTTATAAAAGTTTTATTCAAATACTGTCTAGAGACCCGAGAGAAAATTAGCTGAAAAAAAAAAACAATTTTATTTGCCCAAACCTATAACTTTTTCCCAACATTTCCATATTTTTGTCATTTATGAAAATGGCGTTGATGTTCACTGCTTGGCGCTACAAGAACATCAAGCTTGGGAGCGCTACGAAATGAGCACTGCAAAAGTGCCATTTTGCTGTGAAAATGCCAAAACGCTGCAAAATGAGCGAATAAGCTCATAAATTGGGCACAAAAATTATAGGGTGTTAACATTGGATCCAACTAGGGACGACGTCCTGCCTGCAAGGCGAAAAAGAATCCACCGACTGGTGCCTAGTCCATTGGGCTGCAACCAACTCAAAGATTGCAACTTGCTTCTGCTTGTTCACAGACCTTCAATTGAAAACAAACTACAAACATTGCTAAAGTCAAACCGAAGGAAATGCTTGAAACATCAAGCTTATTTATGTACAACATCCTACTCTAACTTGTTGAAATAACTGTTGAATTAAGTGATACAAAATTTCCAATGTAGCCAATCAAGCAAATGACTACTTGATTGAAGCATGTATTCATTTTCCTTAAACATGGGTAAAAATTTGGAAAATAATGACTCACCATACCATGCGAAGCTATTTCCATAATTTATGAAAACTGTAAGACTCATATCCTCTGATGATTTCAATAGAATTACAAAAGGGTCATTGAAAATATGAACTGTTACTTCCTGTTGATGAGCAAAAAGAACAGAGTAATCATCGTCTTTATATGCGGCTCCTTGTTCTATTTTGTCAAGCTTTTCATTATAAACTTCATGATCATTTTCAAGTAAAGATGCAACACCTTGCTTATCTTCCTTTGAATTGAATCCATATTGCTCCTAGAGATCAACTATTGCATCCTCATATCCTCTTTTATACTACTCTGAATACATCAATAATGCTTCATCTGTTTTGATTCATACCCTTCCTATTTTTTATCATAAAGATCTTCACAAGAAATTGTCTTATGAGACAAATATTGGGACATTCTTTGTGCTTCTTGTTCTATCTCAAGTTCCGTAATGAGCTTCTATAAACAACTAATCTTATCTTCTTGACTAAAGATGTGGCACAAATCTAAATAAGATAATAAAGATGAATGAAAATATTCATACCATTTGTCATTAGAACACATATCAATCCATTTTCTAAAATATTGAAGAGAAACAAGGTCTGCTACAACCCCATTGTCTTGATTGTGGAAGTATCTGGATTAGAAGCTAAGCTTACCATTCCGTAACCAATGGAGTCATCGAGAAACTCTTTATACTCCAGATTATTTGGACAATGAAGTCACCAGGTGAATGATGCATGACCTCCTAGGTGACTGACCACTGTTCATCATCAACAACCAGGTCTGAATATTTGTCGTTCTTTCCCAGGGAAAATTTCACCTTCGTTCCCCGGAAACGGCGCAAAAATGTTATCACTCTGTAAATTTCCTTGACTGCAAAATAAAATCCTAGAGGTAACCACAAACCTACTTTCAGACTGGAAGCTAGCCTTCTACCAGTCCAGAGAGGGCTCTCTCCTGCTAGTTCTTCAATCAATACAATGGCTAGATTTAATGTGGATGAAAAGTGTATGAAATGGTTGGCAGGGATGAGAGAAACACCCATTGGGCATGGAGTCACAAGGAATATTAATTCTAGGTTTTCATAACTTGATAAAAAAACATTTAATCTCAAAGGCCAAACAACCAAATATTGCTAGACTTACAATCTCTAAAGCATGGATAGATGAAAAAGAAAACAATCAAAGCTACACATAACATTCAAATTAAATGAATTATGTATAAACTTATCAGACTGAAAGTGAATATCTGAAATAAGACAGACACATAGCATAATAATATGAATTTTGCATCAAATATTTCTTCCTCAAATGAAGAAGAACACATTTAATGATAACAAAGAAGGAACACATACACTAGGAATACTAACTACAACAACTGAACACATGAATCTCTGAGTAAATAGCTCAAACACTTGTATGTAGACCTTTCATTAATATCTAAGAAATATTATAGTACCAACAGTCTTTCTTACTCAAATCTCAAACCCTTCCCATTTCCATTCTTTTCAAATATATAGAAAAACATCATGATAAGTCTTGAGGATACGATCTGTTCAACTTTTTTCTAAAAATTACATTAAGTTAAAACTAATTCAAACTAACCCTAATATTCCCGACTTCAGTTTTTGATTTAATAAATATATACAACTCTAATCAAAACTAACAGTTCGAGATGAAACTACTCGATTCTTGGGTCCATATAATGATCTGGAAGGTCTACTCCAGCTAGAAGTTGAATGAGTGCTGACATGGAGTAACTGGTTCACTTTCGTAGCGTGCAGAGAAAGCTCGCTGCAAAAATTGCATCTTCCACACTTTGGTAGCGACTTCCCCTATTTCTAAACTGTGGGCGCTACAAAATTTCAACTGTGGTAACACTTCACTCTGTTTTTGCATTGTGGACACTGCAAATATTTTTCCTGACTATCTAGACCATTATAATTTTGGCATCTAGTTGGTGTTAATTGGAGTCGACATACATTCAAGCAATTTTTCACACAAGTTTCTTAGTTCGGGTGATGTATCAATGAAAGAGATGTTTGTTAGCACAATTATTTCTTCCATAAGGTTTGGTGCTGTTGAACTGACAATGGCTTCTTCATTGCCTCATGAGTGATATTGTTGTGCTTTTGCAACTTCATCTGACTCCTAGGATGGACATAGAAAAACAATTGTAAGCTCAGCTGCAAGCTTACAAACATTTTCAAACTCGAATATATGGCACATTCTATTTATCAAGAGACCAATGATGCATTTTTCATCAACTGTAGTACCAACTATATTTCCATTTCTTACAACAATAGTGGGAAATTCACCATAGAGCTCCATTGAATTGAGATCACTGAAGGCCCTCAAAGGAAGCACTCTGAGCATAAGCAGTGGACTAAATTGATCAAATAGAATATCCTCAATTTTGATGTCTTCACATTCACTCTTTGTAGTATTTGTTTTGGACACACCTTTGAACTCTGGTCTTCCAGGGATTCAATAGATAGAACATCATCCAAGGAAAATGCACTTTTGAAACACGTCAAAATATCCATGTGACTGTTGATCGTATCAAACACCTGTGTGCACAAAGGGTTTCGCGTTTACCATTTGGTATCATTGAGTTAGGATAACACTTGGGAACATTTCATTCTTCGTTGACCTCAACTTGAATGGTGTTTCGAATTGCTTGATTGACATATCTTGGATGACACTTGTCATAAACGGACTAAGCATCCTCTAGTTGGTAGTTTTGAATGTTTTTTCAACACCTTATATTCTCTAAGAGCATTACACCTTGACACATATAACGATTTCCTTTACACTTGGCATTAGGGTTTTGACAAATTCAATTTTATTTGGCGGTCTTTTGAAAATTTTAAAACAATCTTCATTTCTAGATGTTTGACATGTTGTGGATGGCTCCTCTGAGCAAATTCATTGTTCTACCAACTTGCAGTTGGATATTTCCCTCAACATCTCAGTGGATTTAAACATCTCGTCTATACTTCTAAACCGGAAAACACAACCAATGAATCATATAACAAGTTTGCAATATTTAACTCGAGAAATCCTATTTCCATTCGGATTTCATGAACCTGTTGGAGCACAAACATTCCACAATCCAACTCCTCCTTACCGATCATAGCAAAGGCATCTGAATAATCACCATGGACCACCTGATCTTGGTCCAACAAGCTATTCGCAGCCAATCCGACGAAGCAATGTATGATCTCGACGTTACCTTCGTGTGGCCTAGGCTCGTGAATTTTTTCCCTTCAAGAGATATATCCCACATGCGCTGACTAAAATTATTCCTTTGTGTTTATATTCACTAGCGTCAATATGTTATGTCGACGCGTAGTGCAAATAACTTTAACCCCTCTCCTCAATGACTTGGTGCTGGTTTCGAGTTATGCCTTGTTATTTTCCCAAACCTGTAACTTTTTCCCCAACATTTCCATACTTTTTTTTTCATTTATGAAACTGGTGTTGATGTTGAATGCTTGGCGCTACAAGAACATCGATCTTGGGAGAGATACAAAATGAGTGTTTCAAAAGTGCCACTTCGCTGCGAAAATGCCAAACCACTGCGAAATGAGTGAATAAGCTCATAAATTGGGCACACAAATTATGGGGTGCCAACACCCCCACATTCTCCCACTTGTTGTTTTCTTTGCATACAAGGGGTTACAATATTACATAGTCAACAATCCAGGGCAACAATGTCCATTGCTTCTCTACACCAGGAGAACTTCTTAGTGCTCATATAATTTGTCAATGAATCTACAACGTTCTTGAAAGTGTCCACGTTCATCAACAACACTTTCTTGTCTTCAACCATGCCTCTCACAAAGTGATACTGAACATTAATATTCCTTGTCTTTGAATGATAAGTCAGGTTCTTCACCAAAAAGATTGCACTATGACTGCCACAATCTATTGTTACAACTTGTTGTACCAGCCCAATACCTGAACAAAATCTCTATAACCATACTACTTCCTTTCTTGCATGAGTGGCTGCCATGTATTCAACTTCTGTAGTTGAGAGTGCCACTACAACCTATGTTTTTCTCATCCAACTGATTGCTCCTTCAAATAGGTTAAACACATACCCACTTGTAGATCTTCTGTGATCCAGATCTCTAGCCCAATATGCATCAACAAATCCATGTATTTCCAACACTTTTTTCAATCCTGGTCTTCCTTGGTAGCACAATCCATAACTAGTAATGCCATGCAAATACTTCAAAACCCTTTTTACTACTATCCAATGCTCTTTCCCTGGTTTTGACATATACCTGCTCAAAACTCCCAATGTATGTGCAATGTCCAGTCTAGTATAGATCATTTCATACATCAAACTACCAACCACACTAGAATATGGAACACGATGTTGATTATTTGGGTTGGTTGTCATTGATGTCAACCCTTGAAGAAAGTCCGGTAGCACAAAGGTTTGGGTAATGGACCCAAGTTTATTTGATGGATAATGGTATGAGTTTTGATATATTTGCAGGAAAGACTATTCTAAATGGATATTACATGTCATGCCATTTCCAATGGTATGTGGAATGTCACATAACTCCTCACGGTTAGAGAGTTATGGCCATGTGAAGCTGGAGAACCCTCATGAGTCATCTAGAAGCCCCAAAAGGTCAAAGTACTCAAAGTGGTTGCAAAGAAGAAATTATTTAAATAATAACGTGAAATGATGAGTGTACTATAAGTCAAAGTGGATACAAAATAAACTATTTAAACAATAAATTTAATGGAGAAATTACTAAGTGGACAAGTGGTTAGAAGTGGGTTAGCCCTAAAATAAGGAAAGTGGGTTAAGATGGTTAGAAGTAACCCCTTGAGGAAGCTACATGAAAGTATAAATAAGAGGCAAAGGTCTCTCATTTTTAATCACACTTGAGCATATTGAATATCTGCAAGTGAATGAGGTAACCAAAGGATATTTAAGCCGAATTTCAGAGGGAAGGTGAAGTAAAGAAGGCCGAAATTCAAGGGAGGATAAATTCTTTTGATGATTCTTTCTAAGGTATGTTATTTACAGGTCATCTCACCATTTTCGCGATAAATGTTTTTATAGAATGATTCAGACCTTGAAATTGGGAGGCTGTTGAGGAAACATATCCAAGTATCTTTGATAAAAATTTTAGGTTGTGAGTCGTTGTATTTTTGGAATTACACTCCGTGGAAAATAGGGTTTGTGGCTAGTCCTGAAACTAGTCTAAAACAAGTGTTTCAGGTAAAAACATCATAAATTATTCATAACAGATCCAAATTTAGTAAGAAAAAATGTATTGGTTAGAATACATTCTGTAGCATTCTGTGTACCATTTTCATATCCATACAACAAATATTCCATGCGGGGCACGCTCTACAAGTTTGCTCTATAGAATAAGCCAGAATTCAACAAGGTATGCCAGTTTTTCTATAAATCCTTTTCTGAGAGGTTCCAAGTAGTGAAACCTAGAGGAATTGCATAAAAGACACCGAAGAACATTGTGAACTATTTTCAGATCTTTATTCATTACAAGTACATAGTTATGATTATTGCAAGTTAGGGTTGTTGATTAATCCAAAACTAGTCATGTGAGACTAAAGTAAAATTTGATGAAAATGCTAGTCTCTTGTTAAGCAAGGTTTGCAGATATGTGATCATATACACTAGGTATGTTATAGAGTTACAAATTAGATTTGGATGATGAAATTGATGAGGGATTTTGGTTGAGGTATGTTACAGAT
>JASDQU011310130.1:4059-21527 GCA_032191745.1 Picea mariana
ATGTAGTCTCATCAAGGAAAATACATATTATATTACATTAATCATCAATCAATCAATCCTTTGACATCAATCAATCACTTGAAATAAATCAATGACATCAATCAATCAAACCATTGGCATCAATGACAACATGATCCAACATCTCTGACATCAATAATATTCTCCGAAGTCAAAATCAACTTCCCTTCCTCATCCAATGGAGGAAGTTATGATGAAGTGATGAATTTTTGTCCCAATGCCTTCTTGAGGCAAGATACATGGAAGACATTTTGGATCCTTCTACCCTCTATAAAATCCAACTAATATGCCACCTCTCCAACTCTCCTAATCACCTTGTATGGTCCATAGAAGTGAGGCTTCAACTTCTATGTGCCACTCTTATTCAGTGAGTATTTTCTATATGGTTGAAACCTCAGAAAAACTAAGTCCCCAACCTCAAAGATGTGCTCCACCCTATTCCTTTATGCATACATATTTTATTGATTTTGGGTGACCTGTAATTTCTCCTTCATGATTCTCAGGATGTCTTGGCTCTCCTACAACCAATCTTTGGCCTTGGGGGGGCTGCTCTCCCCAAATGAAAAATCCACAAATGATGGAGCATCGTAAACATATAATTCTATGAATGGACTCATCTCGATGGACATGTGATAAGTGGTATTATAACAATTCTCCCAAAGATGCAACCACTTTATCCACACCCTCTGATGTCATAACATATCCATCAATCCACTTGTTCACTATCTTTGTTTTCCCATCCATTTGAGGGTGATATCTAGTACTAGAAGTCAAATATATCCCTGATAACATGAAGAACTCTAGCTAGAATGCACTGAGAAATATATTTTGTCGGCCACTGACTATGTATCTCAGAAGACCATGTAGTCTGAACATATCCCTGGAGAATATGTCTGCCACCTGAGATGCGTTATGCTCGGAAGGAATGGAAAATAAGTGTGAAAACTTGGTCAACATGTCCACCACCACATAGATACAGTCCCCACCCTGTACATTCGAAAACCTTATGATGAAGTCCATGGAGATGCTCTCACACTTCTGTTCTGGAATAGGTAACGGCTGAAGAAATCTTGTAGTATGTGTAAGCTTTGAATTGTTCTACTCAAAAGTCATGCACTCCCTCACATATCTCAGTACATCCTCTTTGAGGCCACTTCAAGATAATTTCTCCATCGCCTTCTTGTAAGCCTTTATATATCTCAGGTGCCCTTCCAATGGTGCATCATGCACCACTCTTAAGATCTTATCCTTGAGTGTGGACTCAGGAACAAGGTAGATCATATCCTTGTAGTAGATGATGTCATCCACTACTATGTACCTATCATCCTAAATTATGCCCTTCATAAGCTCACAATCAAATGTATTCTTGGAGTACTCCACCAAGAGAATGGACTTCCAGTCTGTTGATATCACTTTCATGGAAAAGGATACAGGCCTCCTAGAAACGGCATCAACAACTACATTCTTCTTTCCCTTCACATACTCGATGTCAAAATCATACGTCTTCACCTTACTTACCCATTTCCAATGCCTCTCACTCAAGTCTCTCTACTCCAAGAAATATCTCAGGATGTTGTGGTCGGTCCTCACCACAAAGTCTCCTCCAACCAGGTATTATCTAAAATTAGCCAATGCATGCATGATGACCAACATATCCTTATCGTAAATGGGGTAGAGCCTGTCTGTATCCATCAAATTCCTACTATCAAAAGCTATGGGATGTCAATTATGCATCAACATTGTTCATATCCCCTCTCCATATGCATCTCACTCCAACACAAATGGTTGTGAGAAGTATGGAAGTGCTAACACTAAGAAAGTAATCATCATCGTATTCATCCTATCAAATGCTCCATGTGCCTCCTCTAACCATATGAATTCTCCCTTCTTGGTGAGATCCATCAATGGTGCACCAAGTTGTGAAAATCCTTTCACAAAGTTCCTATAGTAGTTGCACAATTAGAATAACCCACACAACTATGTAAGTGATATGGACGTGGGCCAATCTAAAGTTTCCTAGATCTTCTCTTGGTGCACCTATACTCCCTGAGCACCAATCACATGCCTCATATAGAGAATATTTGTCATCCCAAACTCACACTTTGCCTCCTTGGAAAATAGTGACTGCTCCTCCATGAGGTTGATAATATCATCAATATGCCTCATATGCTCCTCCCAAGTACTGCTATAGATCAGTATATCATCAAAGAATACCAGTAAGGAATTCCTCAACTGCTTGTTGAAGATATGGTTCATACAAGATTGGAAGGTGGTTGGTGCATTAGTCAACCCAAAGGGCGTGACTAGAAACTCATAGTGCCTGTAGTGACATCTGAATGATGTTTTGTGGATGTCCTCTTTTCTAACCCAGATCTAATGGTACCCCGATTGAAGATCAATATTTGAGTAGTACACTGCCCCATACAACTCATCTATAAACTCATCGATCCTAGGTATCAGGTATCATTTCTTGATTGTCTTCTTGTTCAACACCCTGTAGTCAATGCACATCCTCATCATGTCATCCTTCTTCTTCACCAGTACCACTGAAGAAGCAAAGGGACTAGAGTTAGGCATAATGTGTTCCATATCCAACAAATCATGTATGGACTTCTCTACCACCTCCTTATACTTCTTTGGATGCATGTATGGTGTGGCGATCACGTGTGTTTCCCCCTTCTCTAACTCAATTACATGCTCAAATCCTTTGTTAGGTGGTCTCTCTACTGGTATCGGCCTGAACACTTTGTCATGGTTCCCAAGAAATGCTTGGGCCTCCACATGATAGTGTTGGCAGTCCTGTGATGGATTCTACATGGTGATAAAACACTCTAATGCACAAGCCACATCACCATGCCTAAATATGGCCTCCATGCATTTTTTTGACATGATCCTGGGAACTCCTATCGACATACCTCTCGGAATAACTCGCTGACCCCCTATGTCCCTGAACTCCATCTTCATGTCCTGATAGTTCGTGGTGAAATATTTGAGTGAGTACAACCACTAGACCCCCAATACCACGTTGGTGTCCACCAAATCCACTACATAGAAGTCATTGGTCAATGTATAGTTTCCCAATACCACATTCAATCCTCTGATCCTATGAGTACAAGTCATGTTGTACCCATCTACAATGTATATCATAGTTGTGTTGGTTCTTTGCTACTCTATTCCATTCCCTAGGCATGTTCATGTACTTGAGGTTGTAGTAGTCTTGGTAAGACATGGTTTCTTGGATATCTTCCCCTAACGCCTGATACTCCCTGAAGTAGATGCTAAAATAATGATCTTGACTATGTTTCCCTTGTGCTCCTGTAGTGATCCAGGCGGAAATTGGTGGCCACCCACCTATTCCACTGGCTCAAAACAAGGGTTTCCACCTTGGCAGGTTTCCTACATCTTTTTGGATCCTAAACTTTTGAGGCCGTTTTGAGTCCCTAAACAACATTTTATGGGCCCACCATAGTCACACTGTAGGATTTTTCCAGAGTGTGATGGAAAAATTTGTAGTCCTCATATAGACCTTTCAAACGAGTTATTGTTCCCCCCAAACAGATATCGTATGCAAAAGTTACGCCATTGAGAAGTTGATGTACCAACTACCCCCATCGGGGCCCACAAACCTTTTGGAATTTGATCTTTCAGGATTAGGGTTTTGGATTTTATTTATGATAAAAATTCCTCTAGATCCTCATTATAAACATCATCATCTTCTTGTGAATGAGTGTAGCCATCACATATATTCTCATAGATAAGTTTCCACCATTCTAGAGAGTCATTCACTCTGTAATTTACAATTTATGTACATTTCTCTCATTAATAAAAATTGTGCTTACTGTATCTCTATGTTTATTGAAATATATTCATATACTTAATTGTTATATCTCCACCTTCATTTCATTCTCAAAATAATCTGGATCAATGGTATCAAATCATGCTACTCCTTTTCGTTTCTTGTGCATATCCTCGATGAGGTCAGGATATAGAGAGTTGGGTCTTGAGCTAGTTTCCCTTGAGGATAATCGCTCTCGCCATCCCAAGTGACCTCCCATGGTAGACGAGAAGAGGAATGAGGGTGTTAGCACATAGGATGTATAGGGGTCAAATTTTTTAAGTTTCTAGGTTTGAGTCATAGGGTTTTTATTTTTATTTTTATTTTAGGTTTTGAGTCATGTCTTATGTCAATAAATTATGTTTGATTCTTTCATGAGTAAATAAATATGACCTTATTCCATGAAAGAGTCTCGGTGTCATGATAGTGGTCATCATCATGAGAGAAATAGGCGTAAGTATTGGTCACACCCTTGGTCTTAAAAATCATCATTATCACGTGTCTTGTCTCAAAAGGGGTGTACAAAGGTTCTTTATGTCATATTTAATTGTTTGAGGGTCAAATCACATGTCAAGCCGACCTGCTGCAAACTCACCTAAAAGTTCGTAGCGAATCAAGAAAGTACCTCATGCACTAATCACATATCATTATTCTTCGGAAGTGTGGCAAGGGGTATCTTAGTGTTTTCAGTACCACTTATTCATCATGTTCTTCAAGTCGGCTTCAAGAGGCAGGTTTTCCAATTTGGATATAGCGAAATGCAAACTTTATTGTGCACTGCAAACTGAACGATCACATTGCGAATCCTCTATTTACATAGAATTTCCATTAATTTTTGCTTGGTTATAGCCTCACCCATTTTAGGATTTTATTCTTTCCTGTCAACTCCTACTTGCATTCCTTTCATTCTCACACTATTGTTGTACATGAATACTTCATTCAGTAAAATCCTAAATTGTGCAAAATTCAAATAAAAAACCCAAATCTTCATGTTTTCATCATACATATGATAAAAATTGTTATAAAAGGGTAAAGGGTTTCCAAACAATTATCATGGATAGTCAACAAGGTAAGAAGGTTCATAAAGGGGGAGAAATTTTCAGGGATAAGCCCCATGACCTGCAACTTATAAATTCTGAACCATTTTTCAAGGAAGCATTTCAGAGAGTGGGATGCCTGGTTTTTTGTGAGAAGATGCGGAGAAGACACCCTGAGGTTGTAGCAGAAATTAACAAAGGTTTTTAAGGTTTCTTGCACATTTTTTGTCACAATTGATATGATTTGAAGAAAAAATGACACCTACAGGAAATTTCGCAATGCATCCTATAGAGGCATTGTGAACTACTAAATTAAAACATCTTGCAACAAATTAGTAAGCAAAAAAGTCGTATTTTTATCATATATTGAACTATACGATCTGGATTTTTTTGAAATTTTTTGTGGAGGAGAAAAATAATGTATTTTACTTTCTAAAAAAAAACCATCCCGATCCAGTTCATCGTTTGGGAGAAACATTGAAAACATCACCTACATGAAAGTTTGCAGTGAATCCTGCAATTGCGCTGCAAACTCTAATAGTCTGGTAAATCCGAGTTGTAGGAGGCCCACCACATGTTCAAGGGGGTTCAAATGGTTTCCTAGGAGGTATTTTTACATGAGGGACATGTGTTCTATCACCAAATCAAGCAACATGACCTGTTTCAAATGACATTTATCACAATAGACAAGATCCAAAAAAATAGGAGCTAGGTGGATTTTTTGTTTCACCTTGTTGTAGCAGCTCCTAGAGAGAAGGGAATCCAATGCAACCACTTGGGATTTAACCTATTTAGAGTAGGAAGGAATGATACACTATATATATAATTTATTTATTTTATGAAAGGGTTTATTTCATGTTCCAAGAGAGGAGAGAGCTTGAGGAGCAGTTTAGCTGCTTATTTGTAAGCATGAGAGAATGTTTGTAATCACATTTTATGCTATTAAATTTTTATGAGAGTTGTTTATCAAATTGTATTCTTTGTTTTCCATTTATTTTTTCATCCTATTGCTTGAATATATTGTAGGTATTGAATATCAATGGTTGTCCATGGGTAGGAGAATTCACGAGCTACAAAGGATTTGCAGTGATTGTCTCCTTTCATGATTTATGTTCAAGTATTCTTTTAACTCATTTTGCGGGGAGGATCACTGCTTGATGAATATTCTTCTTAGTGTCATCTACTCTATTATTTTGTTCATCATTACATAACCATTTTTTCAAGTATGCAACTTTATTGCCTTTGATCTTTAGGATGTTTATGACTCCATGCCCAATGGAATGTCTCTACGGAGAGTATGTTCCACTCTTTCTTTCTCTTTCTTGTTGATCCCCCAACCATAAAATTTATTTAATTATTCAAATAATGATGGGTATTAGGCTTACACCTACATCAATATAGGTGTGACTTCTAGCTCTAATAGAGGGAACAAAATATCCCATCAAGCTCTTTCTCACGAAATCCCTCGTGCAATAGAAGAACGAGATGTTGGAGAATTTTTCTCAAATCTGCCAACGATTTCCGATAGTAACAGGTGCATCTTCGTCAATTAGTCTCTTTGGAGACACTACCCGATTCAAGGTACAAGTAAATTTTGATATTCCTGTATTTGAGGGTCAGATCAATGCATATGCTTTGGAAGAATGGTTAATTTTGTTCGAAGGTTATTTCTTTGTTCACAATTTTTCCGATAGAGAAAAGATCACATTTGTGCTCCTTGAGGCTCTCCCCCATGTCAAACATTGGTGGGAAACTTACTGGGATAAAAATTTCGGAGAGGAGTCTAGAATATTTGGGGCTAATTCCACTTGGGATTTTTTATGGATGCGGTGAAGGAGCAATATTGCCCTGTGAGAAACTATGATGACCAATACATGAGATGGACAATGCTGCATCAAAAGCGGGACCAAATAGTGCCATAGTTCAAAAATACCTTCCATAACTTGTGCACCAAGTTGGGTATCAAAGACTCTTAATGGCATCTGGTTCTGAAATAACATAGGGCTCTACATAGGCACATCCAAACCAAAATTTATTTTTTGGACATCTCATCACTAGGAGTCGCTTATAGATATTCTATCAAAATCGAGCATAAATTTAAGCAGTAGAACAAGCATGAATACGGGTCTACAAATATGAAACAACCAACGTATGGTAAAGGAAACCCTAAGTCACAAAACAATCAACCTCAAGACAACCAATCAAAGCCACAAGAAAAGAAGGGCAACGAGAAGACGAAAAAGGAAACTGGGAAATTGCGCGACTTCCATAAAATCCCTTGGCACAACAATGATGAATGTTGCTCGAAACATTCATTGGTAGCCAAGCTCAAAAAAACAAAGTTGAGCCCCGACTCAGACTCCTATTTTGACAATAATAAAAGGAGATAGATAATTGATGTAGAACCCACTTCTATTGTCATGACCAAAACAATCCAACTAGAATAACCATAGGATCCTCAGAAGGGGGAGCACATTTTCCATTCATAGATGTGGGTGAAGGGGACCCCATTTCATTTTATTGTTGATATAAGAAGCCAAAATAACCTCATCTCAACAGAGGTTGTCAAGCAGTTGGATTTGCCAACAACACCACACCCGCAACCATACAACATCGGATGGCTCCACTAGGGATGAGATCTTTGTGTCAGCCAACAATGTCGCCTGTCATACGGCATCAATCCCTTCAAGGATGAGGTATTGTGTGATGTTTCCCCACTGGAAGTCTGTGATTTTCTGTTAGGCCAACCATATATGTGGAGGCGTCATGTTTTTTATGAGTCTTGACCATGTAACGTCATTCTTACTCTCGGGGTCATCCCTACAGGATACTAGAGGTATTTCTGACTATTGTACCGACAAAAGAGTGCAGCAAAGTAATATTTCACACTGCAAAATTTAACCTCTTCACAACCTGGTCAAAAGAGGAGGACACTGCAACCACTATAGCTTTGTCCCAAGACCCTTCTATCCAGTAGAAGCATATTGATAATATTGTAGAAGAGAACCAAGATATTCCTACTGCACCTATGGGGGTGCCTCCACACTGCCCATTCAAACTAAGTTATGATAAATCCATTCATTTTCTTCATGATGCATCTTCACCGACAGAGTCCTCCCACACTCAGGTAGATCATGTAGCTAGATTCGTTCATAAAATCCTTCAACAATCTAAGCATGGAAGCTTCTTCAATGAGGCAAGCATCTCACCAAGGTTCATATTCAACAAAAGCTTCCCCGAGGTCCTGACGCAGTGGAGACCATTTCTTCCTAAGGGGGGAGGATTGATCCAAGCGGAAATCAATGGCCACCCACCTATTCCACTGGCTCAAAACAAGGGTTTCCATGATGGAATTTCGTAATGTCCTCTTCTCTTTGACATGAGAACATGAGGACTAAGCAGTCTAACTACCCCTCTAGACTATAGTCCAAGGTAAAAAGGGGAATTTGAGGTGTGGAAATGTCACTAGGAGAACTAATGTTATATTATTAAAGTGATATGAGTTAAAAGGGAAAAAGGCTATGTAACTTAAAGGAAAAATTAAAATAGTAACCTTAGAAAATGAAAAAGTAACTCAACAACAAATTAGATGGCAGAGTTATAAAACGAAGAGGAGGGTGCCTCACTCCTCATTGATGGTATTTTTCTCTTGAGTGCTATTGAGCTATGCAGCTTAAGTTTTGAGGGTTTTGATTCAAGAAACCCTAGAGACTAGAAAGGAGGTGAAACATCCCTATGTTCCTAGTACAAGATTTTCCAAGGAGGTGAGAGATTCCTCCCTCGCCATTCTATTCCATTCCAGTTCTATCTAGAGGAGGTTTTGTACCAGCAGGGCACATATTTGGAAATTTTCAGTAGAAAAGGTGCACCAATCTTGGAGAAGGAGTTCGATTTGTTTGATAGGAGTTAGATCTATCACCAAGACCACTTCAAGAGGGTTTATTAGCACCAAGGTTCCATTTTTCATCCTTTGTTGAAGGGTTTTCCCTTCACCATTATTTATTTCTTACCAGGGCGAGTTTCAACAGGAAAGGGGTGCACTAAAGGAGGAAGAAGGGTCAAATCTAGCCAAATATTGAGAGGTTTGGGTTTTGTCTTGTCATTGAAGTTATTATTACCCCTGGAGTGTCATTTCTCATAGGATATTGGCTCCTAGTTGCTCCACAATTATTTATTTTAGAGTTGGGCATGATTATTGAATAAGGGCACAACTGTTCTTGAAGATCTTGTTGTATGGAGGCCATTCAGTAAAGTTTCAGCTTGGAAATTAACCCTATAATATTACCATCACCAGATATACCATTCATAGGTTATTTGTAAGGGTTTAACAGCCATATCTAGAGGGACATAATCAACAAGGTTATTCTCAGCCAAGAAAGAGCACACTAAGCCCTCTTCAACAACAAACTTTCTAGAAGGGAAGAAAATTGATGTTGTACCACCTTCATTGGGTAATCAGGAGGGTCCAAGCCCTTCCTCTTGTGTGTATTTTGAGCTGATGTGATCACAATTTCCATATCTATACCTAACTGCCCCATATATGAAGATTTCATGTAAGGGGATCAATTAATTAAGTAAATAAGGTCAGATTTGAAGTTTACTAAATTCTTGTATTGTGCCTTGTCTCTTTCATTTCCTATTTCTTTTGTATGTCATTTTGTTGCTGCAAAAAGAAGGAAACAACGAGCATACAAATCTGAACAAAAAACCCAGCTCATAAATCAATAACGAGAACAACATTTTGGTAGTTTCTAGGCATCAAGCAGCTTAGGACATTACAATGGTGTCAGAGCGAATTTCCTTCATGGTCCTGTGATTATTTCAATGCCCAGAAGAAGAGGTCATGGGGGACAACCACTTAAAGGTAATTTCGAGTAATAAAATCAAGAGGTCGGTATGGGAGAGAATAAGGAATCAGAGTAAGCATTGTTGGACGAAAGGGTTTTCGATACTCTACAGAACAACCAAGTAGTACTACAACATCACTTGGGTGAAATGCAGGATCATTCATCCAATGGAAAAACATATATTAAAATATATTTGATGGAATTCTCTAAATTACATGATATAATGATATCCCTATTAGAGGAGCAGGCCATGACTCAATGGATTGTTTTCCAATATTTGATGGAGCAAAAACATGGTAAGGGCGCACCAATATTTGGAGGAAACAATGGAGCTAGTGGTTTTCAAGTGGGAAATGGAAATAAGGAGGAATCCATACACATGGGCCATACAGGAAACATGCCCTCTCAGTCCCAGGTATGGGCAGAGCCACTCCTAGACTTTACTTCCCTACTTTTAGGACATCTCAGCACAAGAGAATATAATCCTTTGATTCAGGAGACTATGGAGGATGAATGGGAGACAATGGAGAGGGAATATAACAATATGAGTGTAGGCTTTAGTAGACAAGTCTCCTTACTCGATTTCTATCATATCAAACTCAAAAATAAATCCAAGGAACGTCACCAGGGAGATAATGAACTAGGATGCAAGGAAAATAGGATGGAAATTCCTACCTTTGATGGAACCAATCAGATCTCAGCTACAACTTGGGTACAAAATCTAGATGTGTATTTACAATTGAACTCCATGGAAGAAGAAAATTCCATCAAGTATGCAACCTTACATTTTTTGGGAAAGGCCCATGATTGGTGGTTCCATGGGGTAACTACCTTAGGGCATGGACGGATTACTTCCTAAAGGGATTTCACTCAGAGACTCATTGATAGGTTTGACAGGGAGGATCTTGAGCTTCATTTCAGGGAGCTCACGCAAATGAAGCAAACAGGGTCTACATAAGATTTTATTGAATATTTTCAAAGGGTGGAAGTTAAGGTTCCAGATATGTCCAAGTCTCATTTATTGATGATATATATATATAGGAACTAAATGATCCTTTGCATGGATGGGTGAAGACTTTCAATCCTACAACCCTACAAGATGCCATTAAGCGCACTAGGGACTTGACTGGAGCAATGAGTAAAAACAAATTCACTTATAAACTTCCAGTTATTAATAAACTCACAGGTCCAAGGAAATTTGATAGGGGAAAGGGGCCATTGGATGAGGCTACAAGGAGGTAATTGAGAAGGAATCAACTATGCTTCACATGCAGAGAATCATGACAGTCAGGGCATAAGTGTTGGAGTAAGGGGAAGATTCATTATATTGAGATAGTGTCAGATAGTGAAAATGAGGAAAGTGGAGCTCTTCATAATATATACATGAGTCATAAGGAAACAAAACAAGCTAAGAAGATACATGAGAATGAAGTATCCACACCACATGAGGAAGGCCTCAAGAAGTTCACTATAGCTTCTATGAGTGGGGTACCCAAATTCAATACTTTTTGAATGAAAGGTGTGATGCAGGGGAAAAGAGATATAATATTGATTGATGGAGGGGCTTCACATAGTTTCATCAATGTGGCTATGGTAGACATGAGGCTCATTCCCACAACACCATTTGAGGGTTTTTTGGTTGAGGTAGTAGGTGGATGCACTATGGCATGTGACAAATATATTCCCCAAATGAGCTTGACATTGGGCAGGTACACCTTGGTAAAATAATTCTATGTGGTAGACATTCCAGATATACATATTATATTAGGGGTCCAATGGATTATCACCTTGGGGCCTATTACTACCAACTATAATACCATGGAAATGTCCTTCAACAATGAGGAGGGAAAAGGATCACACTCAAGGGAATGATAAGGAACTCACATAGAGTAGTGAGCACCAAAAAGATGCATGCCATATTCAAGCGTAAAGAGGTGGCCTACGCAGCTGAATGTTTTATTATGGAGACAATAAATAGAGAGCCCAAACAATATCCTCCTGACATGAAAAGAATCCTTCATAAGCACAAAAAGGTGTTTGAACTGATCCCTCTAGGTTAATTGCCAGATAGAGGATTTGAACACATTATTGATTTGGAGAAGGGTGCTAAAGAAATAATAACCACACCTTACAGGCATCCTAAGAAGCATAAAGATGATATAGAAAGTTTGATCAAGGATCTTCTATCCATGGGACATATCATACCAATATCAAGCCCATTTGCATCATCATTTGTATTGGTGAAAAAGAAGTATGGGACTATGTGCATGTGCATAGATTACCAGTCCCTAAACAAAAGAACCATCAAGAACAGGCACCCCATTCCTAGGATTGATGAATTTTTGGATGAACTACATGGTGCAGTCTACTTCACAAAGATAGATTTACGCTATGGATATCATCAGATCAGGATGAGAGATTAGGATATACATAAAGTTACCTTCATATGTCACTTTGGGAATTATGAGTTTCTTGTGATGCCTTTTGGCCTCACCAATGCTTCGACAACTTTTCAGTCTTGTATGAACCATGTTTTCAATAAGAAATTGAGAAAATATTTACTTGTCTTATTTGATGATTTGTTGATCTATAGTAAGAAATGGGAGGACCATCTAAGACACGTGGATGAAATCTTGAGCATCATGGAGAAATAGTCCTTATATGCCAAAGAATATAAGTGTGAGATTGGTATGACCGAGGTTCTCTACTTGCGACACATTGTTGGGGAAAAGGGGGTACAGGTGCATCAAAAGAAAATACAAGCTATCATTGTTTGGCCCACTCCTAATAAAATTACAGAACTAAAAGGATGCCTTGGTATTTGCAGTTACTACAGAAAAAATTTCAAAGGCTTCTCCCAACTTTGCACACCACTGGAAGATCTAACCATAAAAGGGGCATTCACTTGGAATGAAGAAGCGCAAGTTACATTTGAGAGGATGAAGAAAGTGATGAGTACTTTCCCTCCACTATCCCTGCATGATTTCTCTCAACTTTTTATACTAGAGTGCGATGTATCCAAGGAAGGAGTTGGGGACATCCTTATGCATAATAGGAATCCTATTGCCTATGAGATCCGCATATTTAGGGGTCCTAAGTTTTTTTATACCATCTATGATAAAGAAATGTTGGGCATAATGCATGCATTGTCTAAATTCAGACACTATTTAGTTGGATCAAAATTTGTGGTAAGAACTGACCACAATAGCCTCAAATATTTTTTGGGCGAGAAAGATCTTAATGAGAGGCAACAAAAATGGGTAAGAAAGATCCAAGCTTACAAATTTGATATAGAATATGTCAAGGGTAAGAATAATGTAGTAGTGAATTCCTTATCAAGAATACCCTCAACATATTCCATGACGGAAATATCAGTTGACTAGAAGTCCTAACTACTAGTGGAGTATTCTAAAATAAAATTTGCATGTGAGTTGATGGATGGAAAACTACAGGATGACAGGTTTAGGGTCATGAATGATATCATTTATTACAAAGGGAGGATTTATCTAGTTCCAAAATATTCATTCAAAAGAAAGGTGATTCAAGCATTCCATGACTCACCAGTGGTAGGACACCGAGGATTTCTTAAGACTTACAAGAAAATAAGGGAAAGTTTATCTTGGAAAATAATAAAGGGAGACATCATGTACCACATCAGGGAATGTAATAATTTCCAACAAAATAATGATGAACATTCACATCCAGTAGGGCTCTTACAACCACTTTCTATATTGAAGAGAAAATGGGAAAGCATATCAATGGATTTCATCATAGTGTTAGAAAAACAGGACCGCAGAGCAATAAAATAAAACAAATGCAGAAATAAAACACAGAAGATACACAATACAAGAGAGACATAGATTTACGTGGTTCACCCAGTGTGGGCTACATCCACCAGAGAAATTGCCAGGTCCTTTCTTTATTATTANTGCTTCAAGCATTCCATGACTCACCAATGGCAGGACACCGAGGATTTCTTAAGACTTACAGGAAAATAAGGGAAAGGTTCTCCTGGAAAAGAATAAAGGGAGACATCATGAACCACATCAGTGAATGTAATAATTTCCAACAAAATAAATATGAACATTCACATCCATAAGGGCTCTTACAACCACTTTCTATGCCGAAGAGAAAATGGGAAAGCATATCAATGGATTTCATCATAGGTCTTACCCAGGCACAAGGTAATGATTTTATATTCGTGGTAGTGGACCATTTAACCAAGTTCAATCATTTTTTTTCCATCTCCATGGACTACAACACATCACAAGTGGATGAATTATTCTTCAGAGAGGTCTTTCAATTACACGACTTACCTAAGACCATTGTGAGTGACAAGAACAACAAATTCATGAGCATCTTTTGTAAATAATTATTTATATTGGTGGGCACTGATTTGACCCCTAGCACGAGCTACTATCCATAGACAGATGGGAAAACATAAATTGTAAACAAGTGGGTGGAGGGGTATCTTCAGAACTATGTAACAAGACAACAAAAGGCTTGGGTCAAATGGCTTTATTTGGGTGAGTATTGCTACAACACCACCCACCACATTTCTATTGGTATGACCCCTTTCAAAGCCTTGTAGAATTATGAGTCTCTTACTTTTGTGGAGATTTTGTTTGGAGGTAGCAGGGATCCTATGGAAAAGGAGTGGATACAGGTTAACCAGGACATCCTTTGAGAGCTCAATGACAATTTGCAAAAACAATAGAAATTGTATGCTAACAAAAAGAGGGTGGAGCGCACTTTTGAGGTTGGTAACTTGGTGTACTTAAGGCTGCAACCCTACAGGAAATCATCTATCAAAAAGAGTGGTGTTGAGAAACTTAAATCATGATTCTATGGACCTTATGAATTGCAAAGAAGAATTGTGGAAGTTTCATATGAACTAAAATTTCCATCAAGAAGTAAGATTCACAATGTCTTCCATGTATCCTGCTTAAAAAGAGCATTGGGGCAGTATGTGATAGCCAATGAGAAATTTCCACTAGTTGATGAAGAAGGGAATCTACTCCTGATTCCAGAAGAAAACATAGAAACCAGGGTGAAACAAATAAGGAGTAGAGAAGTTAAATAATATTTGGTTAAATGTAAGGACTTTCCTATAGAAGATGCTACTTGGGAAAATGAGCAGGTATTACACCAAGTTGGATCAGAATTTCTGGTGGGCAAGAAATTTCCAGTAGGGAAGACTGTAATGTCCCCTTCTCTTTGACATGAGGACATGAGGACTAAGTAGTCTAGCTACCCCTCTAGACTATAGTCCAAGGTAAAAAGGGGAATTTGAGGTGTGGAAATGTCACTAGGAGAACCAATGTTATATTATTAAAGTGACATGATTTAAAAGGGAAAAAGGATATGTAACTTAAAGGAAAAAATAAAATAGTAACCTTAGCAAATGAAAAATTAACTCAATGACAAATTAGATGGTGGAGGTATAAAAGGAAGCGGAGGGCGCCTCACTCCTCATTGATGGTATTTTACTCTTGAGTGCTATTGAGCTATGCAACTTACATTTTGAGCGTTTTGAGTCAAGAAACCCTAGAGACCAGCAAGGAGGTGAAATATACCTCTATTCCTAGTCCAAGCTTGGCCAAGGAGGTGAGATATTCCCCCCTCTCCATTATATTCCATTCCAATTGTATCCAGAGGTGGTTTTGTACCAGCAGGGCACAAATTTGGAAATTTTCAACAAACAAGGTGCACCAATCTTGGAGGAGGAGTTTGATCTATTTGATAGGAGTTAGATCTATCACCAAGACCACTTCAAGATGGTTTCTCAGCACCAAGCCTCCATTTTTCATCCTTTGTTGAAGGTTTTTCCCTTCACTATTATTTATTTCTTACCAATGCGAGTTTCAATAGGAAAGGGGTGCACTAAAGGGGGAAAAAGGGTCAGATCTGGCGAAATCTTGAGAGGTTTGGGTTTTCTCTTATCATAGAATTGATTCTTACCCCTCAAGTGCCATTTCTCATAGTATATTGGCTCCTAGTTGTTTCACAATTATTTATTCTAGAGATGGGCATGATTATTGAAGAAGGGTGCACCTGTTCTTGAAGATCTTATTGTATGGAGGTTATTCAGTGAAGTTTCATCTTGGAAATTGTCCCTATCATATTACCATCACCATATCTACCTCTCAGAGGTGATTTGCAGGGGTTTAGCATCCATATCTAGAGGGCCGTATTCAATAGGGTTATCCTTAGCCAGGAAAGAGCGCACTAAGCCCTCTTCAGGAGAAAATTTTCTAGAAGGGAAGAAACTCGATCTTGTAACACCTTCATTGGGGAATCAGGAGGGTCCAAGCCCTTTCTCTTGTGTTTATTTTGAGCTATTGTGATCACAATTTCCATATCTATACCCAACTGTCCCAGATCTGAATATTTCATGTAAGGAGATCAATTAATTAAGTAAATAAGGTCAGATATGAAGTTTACTAAATTCTTGTATTGTGCTTTGTCTCTTTCATTTCCTATTTCTTTTATATGTCATTTTGTTGCTGCAAAAACAAGGAAACAACAAACATATAAATCTGAACAAAAAACCTAGCTCATAAATCAATAACAAGAATAAAATTTTGGTAGTTTTCGGGCAGTAAACAACTTGGGATATTACACAATTTTCCTAGAGCTTTTTAGGTCCTAAACTTTCGAGGCCGTTTTGAGGCCTTAAACAACGTTTTCTGGGCCCTCCATAGTCACAATATAGGCTTTAACCAAAGTGTGACAACAAAATGTGTAGTCCTCGGATAGAACTTTCAAACGAGCTATCGTGCATCCCAAACGAAGATCGTATGAAAAAGTTACACCCTTGGGAAGTTGACATACCAACTACCCCCATCGGGGCTCCCAAACATTTTCGTGTTTCATCTTCCAGGGTTAGGGTTTTGGATTATCTTTATGATAAAAATGCCTCTAGATCCTTATTTTAAACATCATCATATTCTTGCGAATGAGCGTAGCCCTCACATATATTCTCAGAGATAAAATCCCACCCTTCTAGTGAGTCATTCACTCTGTAATTTTACAGTTTCTGTACATTTATCTCATTAATAAAAAAAATTGCATTATTGTATCTCTGTTTTTATTGCAATATCTTCGTATATTTCATTATTATATGTCATCCTTCATTTCTTTCTCAAAATAATATGGATCATGTAGCCTGCTCCTTAAGGAACAATGGCAATAATGGCCTAAGCAACCTCCTTCTCCCTATATGTGGGACACTTTGTGCTGGAATATGGGTATTTCTACCCTCTATGTGAGATCTACCTCCTTTGTGGTTGCCCTCTACATGTACCCTATCATCTCCATGGGATCCACTAGGTATGGCCTATCTTGCATCAAGTTGGTTCCCACGTTGCCCACCAGTTGTGTGATAACCTCAAGGGTTTGATGTTGTTACCTAGCCATCTCTTCCTATCTATGGTCCATCTCATTCTATCCCTTGCCAAGTCACTCAGTATCCTGAGCACACTCTCCTCTAAAGGGTCTCGTCTGTCTCCCATGACTTCCTCTTCCTTTGATGACTTTGATCCTGGGAAAGGTTTCCCTCCATGTCCTCTAATTCTTCTGTAAGAGATAAAATCCTTGTCTTTAGGCACCATCAATGCCTCATGCAATCACAGGCTGACAAGATCACTAACTCGGATACCATTGAAATATACCTAAGTGTGCTATGCTAGGATATTTGTTCTATGTTGTACAATTAGGTGTTTTTGTGTT